>OU343160.1:192490472-192757248 GCA_910595825.1 Philhelius pedissequus
GTATTGGACAATAAAAACTGCATTCACACTCATTTGCTTTTTTCTAAGACAAAGGTTGCACCAGTTAACACTGTTTCTTTGCCAAGACTCGAACTTTACGGAGCTATCATATTAGCAAAGCTTCTCGATTATACCCGATCAGTTCTTCCATTCAAACCCGTCAAAATATTTGCATGGACTGACTCTACAATCACTTTGAGTTGGATATCTGGATTGCCAGCGAAATGGAAGACATTCATCGCTAACCGAGTCACCGAAATTCAGCGGTTGACCAATGTTAGTAATTGGCGACACATTTCCACAAAACTAAACCCAGCGGATCTAGCATCGCGTGGTGTCTTGCCATTAAAATTAAAAACCAACACCCTATGGTGGGATGGACCATACTTTCTTCAGGAAAAATGGGATTTCTCAATGCCAACCTAACCCATTCAATTAGAAACGGAAGACGAAAAGAGAGAAATCAAAATTCATGTCACAATTGAAATTGAAAATGGCATCCTCGATGTTGTTTGTAAACAATCCAAACTTATTAAGGTCTTGCGAATTATAGCATTTGTGAACAGATTTATCTATGACGTCAGAAAGGATGAAGTTCTCAGAATGAAATCAGTTTTGTCACCCATAGAACTTGACATGGCCTTATGTATAGCCATAAGAAGTGTTCAACAATTCATGTTTCCCGATGTCATAAAAGAACTCGAGTTTACTAAAAGAACAAAGCTCAACAAATACTTAAACTTGTTTATCGATAAATCCGGTATAGTAAGAATTGGTGGACGACTTCAAAATGCCACCCTTACCTATGATCAAAAACATCCCATTGTATTGAAACCCGATCACAAAATCTCGAGACTCATAATTGAAGATGCTCATGAGAGAACCTTCCATGGTGGAATTCAACAAACAATTGCCTACGTTCGAAACCAATTTTGGATGTTCAGTATGAAAAGAACAGTAAGGAAATGGCTGAGAAAATGCATTATATGTTTTACTAATCAACCCAAATCAATGCAACAATTGATTGGAAGCCTTCCTGCACCTAGAGTAAATGTGTCTCGACCTTTTACTCATACTGTTTATATCGATTGCGGTACTAATTTCAAGGGTGCTAGCACTGAACTTCAAAAAATCATAAATGAAGCCAAACACGACTATATGGAAATAGCTGACTCACTGATTAAATTGGGTACCAAGTGGAACTTTATTCCTCCCCCATCTCCTCACTTTGGTGGTTTATGGGAAGCCGGGGTGAAATCCGTCAAATACAACTTAAAACGTGTTACCCGAAACCAAGCTCTGACCTTCGAGGAGCTCAGAAGGCTTCTAACACAAATAATAGCTTGTCTTAACTCGAGACCCCTTTGTTCGATTACAGGTAGCAGGTACACCAGCACACTTTTTGATCGGCACATCGATGCAAATAATTCCTGAAGCAGACATAGCGATTGAAAAAATCGGATACTTAGACAGATGGAAGCGAAGTCAAGCTTTACTTCAGACATTCTGGAAAGAATGGAGTGGGGAATACTTAACAATGCTACAAAATCGACCAAAATGGATGAAAATCAAAAATCAACCCAAAATTAGAGATTTGGTTCTATTAAAGGATGAAAGCCTTCCACCGTCAAAATGGTCCATGGCAAGGATTATTGAAACCTATCCAGGAAAAGATAAACTAATACGCGTAGTAAAAGTAAAAACTCAGAACAATGAATTTAAAAGACCTATCACCAAAATTTGCCCACTCCCATCGAACAACACGGATGCCGAGAACACAATAACCTAAGAAGTTGAAATAAACATCATCTAACAAAATAATAAAACATAACAAACTCACTCAAATTGAAAATATTCAACCGAACTAAAAACTAAAAGCTAAAAAAGTTGAAAGCAACAAAATGAATTCAACACTAATTTCAAAATATGAAACCCAACTCATGGATTTCAATGCAATACACAATCATACAGTCTACTTAAAAGAAAATAAAAGGAAATGAAAAACTAATCATTTCCACAACACATAAGAAAAAACAATGAATTACACTCAAACAACACTCATTCATACGAACCTATAACAAAATTATAAAGTTACAAATTTGAAATTTAAAAATATAACATAAAAACAAAACCTAAAAATTATAATCATAAAATATGGTTCTATAGTAAATATTTGAAATGACACACACATAATCATACAAACTGAAATGAAACATTCATCACACTCAGAAAAGGAAATCAAAACGAAACCCTAAAATTCAAAATAATACAATAATTGAAAATCGTACTGAATAAATAAATAAATCATAATAAATAAAACCATAAAATATAAAACAAGAAGTTACAAAAAAGGCATACCAGATTTTAAACAAAAGTCTTCCAAATCGCAAGAGATTGTACAGCGCTCCAATATACGAAGATATCAAACCTGAATGAAAAACAAAGGTTAATAAAATACACGACACAAATATTATACCAACTCAACCATCTGATCAGCATTTTCGGTATAACACAAATAACATAACATATATAACAACATAAATAATAACACATCAACCTTTCATACAATTAAAACTACTGGCCCACATGAATTCACATTTAACTAAACATAATATAAATAACATCTATATTAACCAATTAAAATAACACACACTAATAACATTAATTAATATCAAATAAAATCAAAAGTTATTAAAATAAAACAAAATTAATATATAAATAATCAACGAAACCAAAAAGGACCTTTATAAATTCCACCAACTACAATAAACAAATAATGATTCCTGAAAAGAGAAATAGTTAATACACAAACCATTATACAAAATAAAACTACTTACCAGAACAAATCACAGATGGCCGCCATTGTTGTGTATGCAATCTGCAAATCCAAGTCAAGTCAGCTACTGCAGAAGAAACCCATTGAAAATCAATTAAAAGCGCAAATTAACAGGTTACAAATGTAAAGTAAATACACACATATAATACAATTCACAATACTCACCTTTTGAAATAGCTCCATATATATGGGCGAAATAAACACTTAAAACCATTTGTCCGTTTGAAATTTAATTCAAAAAAAATAAAACAAATAAAGATCGAAAAAAGAAACGCACATGAACGACAAATAGAATAAATGAATGAAGTGTGTCATTGGAAGACAGTGATAGTACGAAAAACTTCGAGTATCGATGAACGTAATAGATTAATCATAGACCACTACATAGAGAAAATAATTACATAGAGGCGCGACTCGTACCCCCCTTCATAGAGAAAATAATTAAATAGAGGCGCGACTCGTACCCCCCTTGCCTTAAACACCCGCAAATTTTTTATTAGGTGAGTAAGAGAAAACTCTCTTAATTTACTCATTTTTTCCTATCTGTGAATACATGTGAGTGGTGGATTAAAAAACCATATTGCTCAAACTGACATATAATTTTTTTTGTTTTTGGTTTGTCAAAAGTCTGTCTGACATTTCTAATTACCAAAACATAAATAATGTTTTTTTTTCGCATTTGGTAAGTTTTATTTCATATTTATTTAATTATTCTTTATTACAATAAAAGAAATATATTTAACTATAAAAAAAAATTGTTTTTTATGTTTGTTTGATAAAGATTTGGCCACAATGCCGGAGATCCGATGGAAAGCGTACATCCAAAGGTATATCTTAGATTGGAAACTCAGAAACCAAACCCAATTGTTTCTTGTTTTCTATAATTGTTTTGTTGTTTTTTTTTTAGATTGGGAGTGAAGACGTACTTAGTTCATCTGGGAGTGATACCACCAACCACTCCACTTTACACAAAAACCAATCCATCAACAAAAAGTGAAGATCGAATTGGTTATTTAGAAAAGGAGGCTTCACATTGGCGGACACAATGTGAAATCTCACAAATAAGCGATTCGCTGCCACATGAAGTGTCTCGTCTATGTAAAGAGAAACAACAATACAATGAGCCATTAGTAGTGGCGGGTTGTTGCTGTAGTACAGAAATATAGAAAGCTTTTCTTGGAATCTATTCTTCAACAGGACATGTTTTGGTACCGGAAACAATTTCCCCAGCAAAATGACAGAGTAAGTAAACCTTTATTTTGCAAGTGCAAATTCATATCTAATCGATGTTTTTCTTATAAACTTTCAGAGATCTCGATAAACTGAAAGAAGGAATCGCTGAGAAAGTAGCCATATTATCTTCTTGGAAGAAATATATCGTCAGTGGCAATCTCATGAACGAGATCGATATGCACATGTTGACCGAAACACCTTGGTCTGTATCTGTAGCTTCTAAGCAGATTTTTTGTCTGTCTGTGGATCAGAATTCAATCAAAGAGAAATAAGGTAAGTTAAATAGAAAAAAAAACCTAATTTGATGTATTTTTGAGTATTTGTTTTTCTTTTAATTTTGTAGGACAAACAGAGCCTGGCATTCATCTCAAAACCATGACGAACAATAAGGTTCGACCACACAACAATGAAGCCCAGCAGGAAGTCATTATTGCCAGATATTATAATTAGATACATAGGCTCAATATTTTAAAGTGTTCTCCTTTTATATATATATATATATTTGTATATAGCTTAAGAATTGTGATTCACTTGACTTTTTTCAATTACATTTTCTTTAAGAGTGTTCAAAAAAATTCTTTTCTTTTCAAGGGAAATGTAATGTTGTGTGTCTCAATGACACATAGGTAAGTATTATAGCCCTATACTTAGGTAAATTAACACTCAGTACAGTTACAATCATCGAGATCAAGCAAGTACTTTGGAAATGACAGCTTGTCCAAAGTAGCAAATCCAAGAAATTTCTACTGATATCAAGAAAAATCTTGAAATCAGTACTTACGCCAAGCTCTAATTTCCAAACTACTTGCTTGATTTCGATGATTGTAACGGTTCTGAGTGTAAATTAACCTTAGCTTCTAAATCCCTGCAATCATTTTAAATTCAAAAAATTATTTCGAAAAATTGCTATCTAAAAGTAGTTTCTTCGTGTTTTAAAAAAAATGAAAAATTACAAAATTACTTTCAGATGCAAATTTTTTGAAATATTTGCTCGAATTGAAAACGGTTTCAAGAATTTACAAGCTGACATAAATTAAAACTCAAAACAGTTTCAATCATCGAGATCAAGCAAGTACTTTGGAAATGACAGCTTGTCCAAAGTAGCAAATCCAAGAAATTTCTACTGATATCAAGAAAAATCTTGAAATCAGTACTTACGCCAAGCTCTAATTTCCAAACTACTTGCTTGATTTCGATGATTGTAACGGTTCTGAGTGTAAATTAACCTTAGCTTCTAAATCCCTGCAATCATTTTTAATTCAAAAAATTATTTCGAAAAATTGCTATATAAAAGTAGTTTCTTCGTGTTTTAAAAAAAATGAAAAATTACAAAATTACTTTCAGATGCAAATTTTTTGAAATATTTGCTCGAATTGAAAACGGTTTCAAGAATTTACAAGCTGACATAAATTAAAACTCAAAACAGTTTCAATCATCGAGATCAAGCAAGTACTTTGGAAATGACAGCTTGTCCAAAGTAGCAAATCCAAGAAATTTCTACTGATATCAAGAAAAATCTTGAAATCAGTACTTACGCCAAGCTCTAATTTCCAAACTACTTGCTTGATTTCGATGATTGTAACGGTTCTGAGTGTAAATTAACCTTAGCTTCTAAATCCCTGCAATCATTTTTAATTCAAAAAATTATTTCGAAAAATTGCTATATAAAAGTAGTTTCTTCGTGTTTTAAAAAAAATGAAAAATTACAAAATTACTTTCAGATGCAAATTTTTTGAAATATTTGCTCGAATTGAAAACGGTTTCAAGAATTTACAAGCTGACATAAATTAAAACTCACAACAGTTACAATCATCGAGATCAAGCAAGTACTTTGGAAATGACAGCTTGTCCAAAGTAGCAAATCCAAGAAATTTCTACTGATATCAAGAAAAATCTTGAAATCAGTACATACGCCAAGCTCTAATTTCCAAACTACTTGCTTGATTTCGATGATTGTAACGGTTCTGAGTGTAAATTAACCTTAGCTTCTAAATCCCTGTAATCATTTTAAATTCAAAAAATTATTTCGAAAAATTGCTATCTAAAAGTAGTTTCTTCGTGTTTTAAAAAAAATGAAAAATTACAAAATTACTTTCAGATGCAAATTTTTTGAAATATTTGCTCGAATTGAAAACGGTTTCAAGAATTTACAAGCTGACATAAATTAAAACTCAAAACAGTTTCAATCATCGAGATCAAGCAAGTACATTGGAAATGACAGCTTGTCCAAAGTAGCAAATCCAAGAAATTTCTACTGATATCAAGAAAAATCTTGAAATCAGTACTTACGCCAAGCTCTAATTTCCAAACTACTTGCTTGATTTCGATGATTGTAACGGTTCTGAGGGTAAATTAACCTCAGCTTCTAAATCCTTTCAATCATTTTATAATCAAACAATTATTTAGAAAAATTGCTATCTAAAAGTAGTTCTTTCGAGTTTTTAAAATTAGACCGTTTTTTTTTTAAGGTGAAGTTGAACAAACATTCCCGAAAATAAACAAAGAATCATATACATGTATATATATATAAATATTGTATTAATGCCAACACAAAATAATTAAAATTATTATTATTATTCATTACAAATAAGTTTGCTGCTCACAGAGATATATAGAACATTATGAAGAATAGAATAAGATCACATTTTTGCCAGGAACACAATCAATGTTAATTAGTATGATCCTTTTTTATTTCAATATTGGATGATGTGGTGTCTTCTGTTGAAGATTATGTAGCAGTTTATGAGGCAGAATCATCTGCAACAGTTGTCGCCTGTGCTTCGCGTCGTCGGTGTTAGTGTGTGTGTCGTCATCGGTCTCATTGACTGCAGCAGATATTTCTCCATTGAACTGAATCAAAACACAAGGCTCCATGGCATAGGCAAGCAGTTTCATAGAAATTGGATTCACACGCAGCAAATTTCCCACAAAAACTATCTGTAAAATAAAAATTAAACAATCTGTAAATATTTAGAGATTATGAAATCCGATTTTATGATTTTCGACTACTAATGGATGCTATGATAGATTTTTCAGGATTCGCAGTAGATTTTCGATTGCGATGGATTCTGTGATAGGGCCGATTTATAAGTTTTAAATTTCGAGTTTTCTTTATTGTAACTAAACTTTGACGCTGTTAGTATGTAGGTCCAATTATCATTAGGTAAGTTTAAAACCGATGTAGGTAAGTTCTTAGTATAATGAATAGAATTATTGTATGTTTCAGGAAATAGTTACTAGGTACCTACCTAAAAATGTATATTTAAATCTATGTTATGGATTTTAATTCTTTAAATTGGGATGGTAAAATATACCTACGTTACATACATATGTATGTATATGGACCCTAGGTAGGTAGATAATAATGTATAATGAAAGTGTTGGATGGTTATGGTTAGGTAGATCCATATATGCATATAAAACTTTATATGATAGTTTTAATATACATAATATTCATTTGATTTTTAAAGATATATATTTATATAAATGTCAGAGTCCACGTAGTACATAATGTATGTAGGTTGGATCAGAAACTACTAACTCGATTTGCGTTTTGTACGTAATTTATTATTTTTGAAATGGAAATTAAGAGAATAGTCAAATTTGTAAATTTAAAGTTTAAAGTTTATAAATTTAATTTGCTCTGGCCCGATCCAAATTCATAACTTCAAGTTTCTATTTTTCATTTTTATTTATTAGTTTTAAACTAAATTTGAATATTTTTTAATGTAGCTAAACATTGACGCTATTAGTAGGTAGGTCCAAATATGTAGGTAAGTTTTTAGTGTAATGGATTGAATGGATGATTCAAGGAATAGTTACTTAGGTACCTACATACCTACAAATTTATGTTTAAATCTATATTATAGATTTTAATTACGGAAATTAGGATGATAACTGTGTACCTACACTACATACAGATATGAATATGTAGGCATGTAAATGTGTATACATACAATGCACATTGAAAGTGTAAGTTGGTTATAAGTAGGTAGATATATGCATAATTTTATATGATAGGTGCAATATACATAATATTCATTTGATTTTTAATGATATATAGGTATATAAATGTATGAGAGCCCAAATAGTATATACTGTAAGTAGGTAGGTATTCAGTGACGCAGATAGCAAAAACATGTGTATGTATGTAATTTAGTCATTATTATGCGTAAAAATGAAATATAATTAGGTAGAAGAAATGGATATATATATTTATATGGACCGATAGAGAGATAGACGGAATATCAAGTTTGATTAAAATTTCGGGTTCGATTTTTATTGTAAAATTTGCAAGAAGGTAATCCGTAATTCTAGACCACAAAAAATTGATTTTATTGATTTTTCGTAAATTTGTTATAGTAATTATTTTTTTTATAACATAACTTATTATAATAAAATATACTAGCAATCCATTAAACAAAAAAAAAAACTTAACTTATTATACTTACTATGAATTCTTTTCATTTTTCGTCGTTGAGTAGTTCTACCTCTTTGTTGGTTGATAAATATTTGCTTTGTTCCTGATATGGAAATTCATCGGAAAGTAAAAGCTTGCGGCAAATTGTTTCCATATTTTTTATAAATAAATTCAACGCAGGGTTGGATCGTATGTACTTGCTCTTGTGTTCGATCACATTGTTAGTAGAAAAGGTTTAATATTACGAAACGTTATATTAACAAAAGATTATGTCTCACACTATTCTTACATCCGGTGGGAGTTGCTTTGAAGCACGGAAAATGCTAGACAATCCATGCATATATTTCTTTTACTGGCAATGCTTTCTCTTTGGAGAATTCGATTGCCATGAAGATGAAGGAACTGTTGGGTGTTAGAAGTTAAATATAACATTTTATTTTTGTGTAAAGTTTCAACTAACTTACCTACAGTTATATGGCTGTTTATTGTGTGTATGCATCAATGGATTATATGGCACATTGGAAAATTTTGCTTTGGTGGAGTGGGAGTTTTTCCAGTTCCTGCATGGACAAATGTCTCCATTGCAGTGGCCATATAGACTTGTGAAGCCACAACTTCCAGAGCGTTCATAACAGCTTCGGTGGCTTTTCGTCTTCCCAAGTAAAGCAAGCCCAGTATCGATGAAGGTGGAACGATTCGATCCAGCGTAAAGAAATTCTTAGTCACATAATTGTACCAAACCGCATGGAGCAATTGTTTTTCAATTTAATCAGAAAGCAATGAATGAGCTGTTGCTGTACAGTCATTTGTTGCCATTCTCGCTCAAAAGCTTGTCCAGTCCAAATCCGGCATTGGCGAAGCCATTTACAAAACTTGCAGCCAGATTCTGCATTCCTGAGTCCACTTGAATCAATGGGAAATTATTTCTTAATTAAACTTTTTTATGTGTACAACAATTCCCAGAACATATTTCAATCGAAACGAAGAACTAAAACTTGAAAAGAAAAACAGATAACATTCATCCAATTGTGTAAGACATTCTAATAAGAACAGAATTATAAAAAAAATATTTACGTACTGATTACTAGAATAATTTAATATTTATTATGTATGGTCGTTAATGTTTCATAAGTTAAATAAATATGTATATATATACCGAAGAGAATGTTTTGAATTAAAAAAGGTAACGGAAACCCTCACTGTATTATTTAAAATTTAAGTGCAATATGCATATGTACATAAAATCCATGTGATTTTTAAAGATACATAAATATGTATATATAAATGTATGACGGCCTACATCGTATGATGTATTCAGTTCAGTTATTTTGGAAATAAATATTTTTTTTAAACAGACAGACGTAATTGAGGGAAGCACTTTTTGGTGTTTTCTATGGTCGTAATGTCATGTTTGATTGTAATTTTTATTACGAATGTATCAACCACAAGATCGAAAATTGTTTGGTGCAGTTCTAAATTTTTGTTCGTACTTACTATGGGCACTTCCCATAGAACCACTTTTCATATTTTCGACTTTCTCAACATTGAATGAACTGAATAAAATAATTTTTTTATACAAATGCTCCCTAAAATTGTTAATAAAACTTCTACCAAATTTTCAAAAAAAAAATGTTTCGATTTTTAAAAAATAAATACAATTTTTATTGAAAAATCGATTTTTCAAAAACTAGTTACAGATTTTTTTTAATTTGAATTTTATATGTATATTAATAATATCTTAAAATGTTTTCGAAATTTTATACTTAAAAAATTAATTTATTAAAAAACCGCTCCAACGATTTTTAAATTTTATTTTGATATATTCTTAAAGAATTCAAATTGCATCTTTGTTTTGCCTCAAACTATAAAGACTAAGCAATATAAAACCATTTAATTATGTGTATTATCCATTTATGTCTATACCTCATTATTATTCCCTTTTTACTAATCTTTGCGTTTGTCACTGAATACTACGTAAAATGTACGACCTCATACATTTATAAATACACATGTGTCTTTAAAAATCACATGAATCTTATGTATGCATATTGCAGATTGCATATTTACGCATATTTAGAATGATGTATGCGTATTCCTGGAGCAATTTTTTTTAATACAACTTCTTTACAAAAAATGTTGATGCTTTCTTTGAAAGTATGAAGTGCTGATTTTAAAAAGATATCGCTCACCTTTATTGGACAACCCGTTGCAAAGATATAGTTGAAAATCTATTCACTGTTCACCTTGAAATACATACTCTTGATACTCTCAAAATCAGCATCAAAAGTTTTTATGTAGAAGCCTTATTGCAAAAAATCACTCTTGAAATACGCATATTTAGAATGATGTATGCGTATTCCTGGAGTAATTTTTTTTAATACAACTTCTTTACAAAAAATGTTGATGCTTTCTTTGAAAGTATGAAGTGCTGATTCTAAAAAGATATCGCTCACTTTTATTGGACAACCCGTTGCAAAGATATAGTTGAAAATCTATTCACTGTTCACCTTGAAATACATAATCTGAAAATACTTTGAAGTGTATCTTTGGAACGGGTTATCCTAAAAACTTGGTTGATACCTTTTTGTAATCTACTCTTGATACTCTCAAAATCAGCATCAAAAGTTTTTATGTAGAAGCCTTATTGCAAAAAATCACTCTTGAAATACGCATATTTAGAATGATGTATGCGTATTCCTGGAGCAATTTTTTTTAATACAACTTCTTTACAAAAAATGTTGATGCTTTCTTTGAAAGTATGAAGTGCTGATTCTAAAAAGATATCGCTCACCTTTATTGGACAACCCGTTGCAAAGATATAGTTGAAAATCTATTCACTGTTCACCTTGAAATACATAATCTGAAAATACTTTGAAGTGTATCTTTGGAACGGGTTATCCTAAAAACTTGGTTGATACCTTTTTGTAATCTACTCTTGATACTCTCAAAATCAGCATCAAAAGTTTTTATGTAGAAGCCTTATTGCAAAAAATCACTCTTGAAATACGCATATTTAGAATGATGTATGCGTATTCCTGGAGCAATTTCTTTTAATACAACTTCTTTACAAAAAATGTTGATGCTTTCTTTGAAAGTATGAAGTGCTGATTCTAAAAAGATATCGCTCACCTTTATTGGACAACCCGTTGCAAAGATATAGTTGAAAATCTATTCACTGTTCACCTTGAAATACATAATCTGAAAATACTTTGAAGTGTATCTTTGGAACGGGTTATCCTAAAAACTTGGTTGATACCTTTTTGTAATCTACTCTTGATACTCTCAAAATCAGCATCAAAAGTTTTTATGTAGAAGCCTTATTGCAAAAAATCACTCTTGAAATACGCATATTTAGAATGATGTATGCGTATTCCTGGAGCAATTTTTTTTAATACAACTTCTTTACAAAAAATGTTGATGCTTTCTTTGAAAGTATGGAGTGCTGATTCTAAAAAGATATCGCTCACCTTTATTGGACAACCCGTTGCAAAGATATAGTTCAAAATCTATTCGTATTCTATATTAAATAATATGTGTCTAAGAATCTTATGTATGCAGATTGCACCTAAATTATAAAGTTATATGCATATAGCTACCTACCCACCTACATCCTTCATTTTCATTATTATATGCACATGTTTACATACTTAGCTTCCATAAATATATATATATATATGTATATTTTACTATCCTAACTTACATAATTCAAATCCATAACAAAGATTTAAATATACATTTGTAGATTGGTATTTACCTAAGTAACTATTCTTTTAATCATCTATCCGACAATTCATTATACTAAGAATTAAAGTAATCTTAACTACATCGGCCTAAACAGCTTTAATGTCTAGATACATTAAGGTTGTTAGCTACAACAGCAAGTTCGTGCTATCCAGTCTTAGAAAAAGCAGGAGTTTTTTTTTTATTCTATACTATACTATACTATGAGACTTACCTTCTCCTTCCATTCCTTGATCATATCGGTACTATCAGCTGGCATTTGATCCGTATAAACCATACACATGTATCCGGATTCGCGCAAGCATCTCTCAACTTCCAGTACTTCATCTGCCGAATTGCACAAGACTGCACAACGCTCCAACTGATATGCGCACTTATCCAAACATTTCATAACAACCGACATCTTTTCGGAGTTACTTTGCAATTTAATGGAAACTTTAGCCTTGGCATAGACTGCAGCTTCTAAATAGTCTGCAATGCACAACAAAGGCTGATTAGCAATCCTTACAAAATTAATAAATCGCCGAGTCCATGTCTTGGAAGTGACCACCAGTTGAAATGGAATCTTTTCATCTTGAAGAACTGGAGAGATAAGCTTGAAGAGGGTTTCATCAAACTCGGGATTCTCATTCATTATGCTCTCCAAGTTTTCCTTCTCGTTGGCCTCGAGCAAACGCTGCCGCACGGTGGTGTAATTACGCACACCACACCCATTAAGCAGTTCAATTTTAACATCTTCGTTGTTTCGAAGTCCATATGCTGGGACAATACTAAGTTTTGGTGTTGTGCTAGCCAAAATGCGTCGACAATGACGAGAAATACTCTCAACATGAACGGACGATGGTGCGATTATAATAACAGCTGAACCATAGGTCGGCAGAATGCCTTTCGATTCTAGATGGAAACTCAACATGCTACAAACCGGAGGCAAATAACACCAGGTTTTACCAGTTCTATTCGAGTTGATCACACAAAAGCAATTGCCACGAACTAAATGCGACCAAGCGTACGCTTGGATGCGATACATTTTATTCAATCGCATGTGCTCCATTTCTTGGTGGATTTCTGCTGTTAACAAGGCATTCTTCATGCGTTTAATTGGTTTAACATTGTTTTTACTGTGAGCCAATACAAGATGCTTAACGAAATTTGTTTTCAAAGTAGCTTTACCAATGACTTGGGGAAGATTAAGATTGGTTTGGTATGATGGAAGATAAGAATTAGTTAAATTACGAAAGTATTCTTTTTGAGTTAATATTTTCGTAGCAACTGACGAAACAATATATTTTAAAATTAAATTACATCACAAAATACAAAATAAATAAAATAAAACTCGCGCACTTCCAATATTTGTTTTGAAATGAATATCTTTTTTTTTATTGTTTTGTCAGCTGTCAAAATACTCACCTCAAATTGAGTAAACTGGTCTTTTCTTGTGGTGGAATTTTGGCACGTACACATTAATATGCTATGGTTTGCTTCTACTTTTTGATTGGATTTTCTTCATTTTGAACATAAAATTAATAAATATTGCTTAATTTGTAAGCCAGAATCAACAAAAAGCTTTTATTAGTATGTTTTATGTTTGATTAAGGCCTTTAGAAATACAATTTAACTAAAAAGCAATTCATTTTTCAATTTTTGAATTTAACGGATTTCCATTTTAAATATATTAGGTCACCATATCTACCAAAATTAGGATTGCGCACTCCTCCGTTTCGATAAGCCTGTGTTGGTGTCTGCTCCATTTAAAATGCACGGGCAACTAACACATGCTTGTCGAAACGGAGAAAATCCTCTCAATTTAGCTTGTAGGGTGAAAGAGAATAAACCCCCGAAGTCGTGCCTCTATATTAGTTTCTCTATGCCCCCCTTGCCTTAAAAACCCGCAAATTTTTTTTAGGTGAGTAAGAGAAAACTCTCTTAATTTGCTCATTTTTTCCTATCCGTGAATACATGTGAGTGGTGGATTAAAAAACACTTTTGCTCAAACTGACAGATAATTTTTTTTGTTTTTGGTTTGTCAAAAGTCTGTCTGACATTTCTAATTACCAAAACATAAATAATGGTTTTTTTTCACATTTGGTAAGTTTTTTTTCATATATATTTCTGTTATTGAAATAAAGAATAATTAAATAAATATGAAAAAAAACTTACCAAATGTGAAAAAAAAACTATTATTTATGTTTTGGTAATTAGAAATGTCAGACTGGTCTATGGTCTATGGCCTATGGTCCAGCTATTATTATAATCGCACCATCGTCCGTTCAGGTTGAGAGTATTTCTCGTCATTGTCGACGCATTTTGGCTAGCTCAACACCAAAAATTAGTATTGTCCCAACATATGGACTTTGAAACAACTAAGATGTTAAAATTGAACTGCACAATGGATGTGGTTTGCTTGTAATTACACCACCGTGCTGCAGCGTTTGCTCGAGGCCAACGAGAAGGAAAACTTGCTCAACATACGCCAAGTACAAACTTTAGTTATCGATGGTTTGGAGAGCATAATCAAGCTTCTCTCTCCAGTTCTTCAAGATGAAAAGATTCCATTTCAACTGGTGGTCACTTCCAAGACATGGGCTCGGCGATTTATTAATTTTGTAAGGATTGCTAATCAGCCTTTGTTGTGCATTGCAGACTATTTAGAAGCTGCAGTCTATGCCAAGGCTAAAGTTTCCATTAAATTGTAACTCCGAAAAGATGTCGGTTGTTATCAAATGTTTGGATAAGTGCGCATATCAGTTGGAGCGTTGTGCAGTCTTGTGCAATTCGGCAGATGCAGTACTGGAAGTTGAGAGATACTTGCGCGAATCTGGATACATGTGTATGTTTTATACGGATCAAATGCCAACTGATAGTACCGATGTGATCAAGGAATGGAAGGAGAAGGTAAGTCTCATAGTATAGTATAAAAAACAAAAACTCCTGCTTTTTCTCCGTCATTATTAAATAAAATGCAAGACTGGATCGCACGAACTTGCTGTTGTAGCTAACAACCTTAATGTATCTAACCATTAAAGCTGTTTAGTAGGTATGTAGTCTAGTTATCCTATGCAGGTTTAAGGCCGATGTAGTTAAGATTACTTTAATTCTTAGTATAATGAATTGTCGGATAGATGATTAAAAGAATAGTTACTTAGGTAAATACCAATCTACAAATGTATATTTAAATCTTTGTTATGGATTTGAATTATGTAAGTTAGGATAGTAAAATATACATATATATATATGTATATATTTATGGAAGCTAAGTATGTAAACATGTGCCAATAATAATGAAAATGAAGGATGTAGGTGGGTAGGTAGCTATATGCATATAACTTTATAATTTAGGTGCAATCTGCATACATAAGATTCATGTGATTCTTAGACACATATTATTTAATATAGAATACGAATAGCTTTTGAACTATATCTTTGGAACGGGATGTCCAATAAAGGTGAGCGATATCTTTTTATAATCAGCACTTCATACTTTCAAAGGAAGCATCAACATTTTTTTGCAAAGAAGTTGTATTAAAAAAAATAGCTCCAGGAATACGCATACATCATTCTACATATGGGTATTTCAAGAGTGATTTTTTGCAATAAGGCTTCTACATAAAAACTTTTGATGCCGATTTTGAGAGTATCAAGAGTAGATTACAAAAAGGTATCAACCAAGTTTTTAGGATAACCCGTTCCAAAGATACACTTCAAAGTATTTTCAGATTATGTATTTCAAGGTGAACAGTGAATAGTTTTTGAACTATATCTTTGGAACGGGTTGTCCAATAAAGGTGAGCGATATCTTTTTAGAATCAGCACTTCATACTTTCAAAGGAAGCATCAACATTTTTTGCAAAGAAGTTGTATAAAAAAAATTGCTCCAGGAATACGCATACATCATTCTAAATATGCGTAAATATGCAATCTGCAATATGCATACATAAGATTCATGTGATTTTTAAAGACACATGTGTATACATAAATGTATGAGGTCGTACATTTTATGTAGTATTCAGTGACATACGCAAAGATTAGTAAAAAGGGAATAATAATGAGGTATAGAAATAAATGGATAATACACATAATTAAATGGTTTTATATTGCTTAGTCTTTATAGTTTGAGGCAAAACAAAGATGCAATTTGAATTCTTTAAGAATATATCAAAATAAAATTCAAAAATATTTTTATACTTGAAAGTGGACTAATCTAAGAACACACATTTTTTATAAACATTCTTGGAGCCGTTTTCGAGAAATACATTTTTTTAACGGTTATTTTTAGCATTTGTATGGGAGGTACGTTGTTTTTTATTTTAGGAATATAGTTTTTTATAACTATTCAAGTTAATGTCAAAAAACTAACAAATACGAAGTTTCGCTTTTTGTTTTATTGAAATGTATATGTTAAAGTTGAATTAGGTTTGGAAAATACTCTTTTTTTTCGGGCTGACGGCAAAAGCCAATGTTTTAATACTGTGAAAAATGTAAAATTATGATCACCTAAAATTGTTAAATAAAAACAGCTCTACTACTACTTCTACTAGCTTTTTAACATCTAATTTTTGTTTTAAATGTTTGTTTTATAACATTCTACAGTACATGGAAACTGACGAATATGAGATTTGTAAGTACTTTAATTCAAAACTTGCAAACATTTTTTTAACTATTAAGATAAAGTCAAAAAAATACCAAATACGAAGTTTCGAAAAAATCTATTGATTCGTTTTTGAAATTGAGTTTAAAAAAAAAAATATTTATTTCCAAAATAAATGAACTGAATACTTCATACGATGTAGGCCGTCATACATTTATATATACATAATTATGTATCCTTAAAAATCACATGGATCTTATGTACATATGCATATTGCACTTAAATTATAAATAATACAGTGAGGGTTTCCGTTACCTTTTTTTATTCAAGACATTCTCTTCGGTATATATATACATATTTATTTAACTTATGAAACATTAACGACCATACATAATATATATTAAATTATTCTAGTAATCAGTACGTAAATATTTTTTTATAATTCTGTTCTTATTAGAATGTCTTACACAATTGGATGAATGTTATCTGTTTTTCTTTTCAAGTTTTAGTTCTTCGTTTCGATTGAAATATATTCTGGGAATTGTTGTACACATATAAAAGTTTAATTAAGAAATAATTTCCCATTGATTCAAGTGGACTCAGGAATGCAGAATCTGGCTGCAAATTTTGTAAATGGCTTCGCCAACGCCGGATTTGTACTGGACAAGCTTTCGAGCGAGAATGGCAACAAATGACTGTACAGCAACAGCTCATTCATTGCTTTCCGATTAAATTGAACAACAATTGCTTTATGCGTTTTGGTACAATTATGTGACTAAGAATTTCTTTACGCTGGATCGAATCGTTCCACCTTCATCGATACTGGGCTTGCTTTACTTGGGAAGACGGAAAGCCACCGAAGCTGTTTTGAACTATCTGGAAGTTGTGGCTTCACAAGTCTATATGGCCACTGCAATGGAGACATTTGTCCATGCGCTGCAGGAACTGGAAAAACTTCCACTCCGCCAAAGCAAAATTTTCCAATGTGCCATATAATCCATTGGTGCATACAAACAATAAACCGCCATATAGCTGTTGGTAAGTTAATTGAAACTTTACACAAAAATAAAATGTTATATTTAACTTCTAACTCCCAACAGTTCCTTCATCTTCATGGCAATCGAATTCTCCAAAGAGAAAGCATTGCCAGTAAAAGAAATATTCCGTGCTTCAAAGCAACTCCCACAGGATGTAAGAATAGTGTGAGACATAATCTTTTGTTAATATAACGTTTCGTAATATTAAACTTTTTCTACTCACAATGTGATCGAACACAAGAGCAAGTACATACGATCCAACCCTGCGTTTAATTTATTTATAAAAAATATGGAAACAATTTGCCGCAAGCTTTTACTTTCCGATGAATTTCCATATCAGGAACAAAGCAAATATTTATCAACCAACAAAGAGGTAGAACTACTCAACGACGAAAAATGAAAATAATTCATAAGTATAATAAGTTAAGTTTTTTTTTGTTTAATAGATTGCTAGTATATTTTATTATAATAAGTTATGTTATAAAAAAATTAATTACTATAACAAATTTACTAAAAATCAATAAAATCAATTTTTTGTGATCTAGAATTAATTACGGATTACCTTTTTGCAAATTTTAAACTTTAAAAAATTATAATTATATTTCATTTTTACGCATAATAATGACTAAATTACATACATACACATGTTTTTGCTATCTACGTCACTGAATACCTACCTACTTACAGTACTATTTGGGCTCTCATACATTTATATACCTATATATCATTAAAAATCAAATGAATATTATGTATATTGCACCTATCATATAAAATTATATGCATATATCTACCTACTTATCAACAACTTACACTTTCAATGTACATTGTATGTATTTACATTTACATGCCTACATATTCATATCTGTATGTAGTGTAGGTACACAATTATCATCCTAATTTCCGTAATTAAAATCTGTAATCTAGATTTAAACATAAATTTAAATTTTAGGTATGTAGGTACCTAAGTAACTATTCCTTGAATCATCCATTCAATCCATTATACTAAAAACTTATCTACATATTTGGATCTACCTACTAATAGCGTCAATGTTTAGCTACATTAAAAAATATTCAAATTTAGTTTAAATATACATTTTTAGGTAGGTACCTACTAACTATTTCCTGAAACATACAATAATTCTATTCATTATACTAAGAACTTACCTACATCGGTTTTAAACCTACCTAATGATAATTGGACCTACATACTAACAGCGTCAAAGTTTAGTTACATTAAAGAAAACTCGAAATTTAAAACTAATAAATCGGCCCTATCACAGAATCCATCGCAATCGAAAATCTACTGCGAATCCTGAAAAATCTATCATAGCATCCATTAGTAGTCGAAAATCATAAAATCGGATTTCATAATCTCTAAATATTTACAGATTGTTTAATTTTTATTTTACAGATAGTTTTTGCGGGAAATTTGCTGCGTGTGAATCCAATTTCTATGAAACTGCTTGCCTATGCCATGGAGCCTTGTGGTTTGATTCAGTTCAATGGAGAAATATCTGCTGCAGTAAATGAGACCGATGACGACACACACACCAACACCGACGACGCGAAGCACAGGCGACAACTGTTGCAGATGATTCTGCCTCACAAACTGCAAGACACCACATCATCCACCTCATCCAATATTGAAATAAAAGAGGATCATAATAAATAACATTGATTGTGTTCCTGGCAAAAATGAGATTATTCTATTCTTCATAATGTTCTATATATCTCTGTGAGCAGCAAACTTATTTCTACTGAATAATAATAATAATTTTAATTATTTTGTGTTGTCATTAATACAATATTTATATATATATACATGTATATGATTCTTTGTTTATTTTCGGGAATGTTTGTTCAATTTCAACTTTTAAAAAAAAAACGGTCTAATTTTAAAAACACGAAAGAACTACTTTTAGATAGCAATTTTTCGAAATAATTGTTTGATTATAAAATGATTGAAGGATTTAGAAGCTGAGGTTAATTTACACTCAGAACCGTTACAATCATCGAAATCAAGCAAGTATTTTGGAAATTAGAGCTTGGCGTATGTACTGATTTCAAGATTTTTCTTGATATCAGTAGAAATTTCTTGGATTTGCTACTTTGGACAAGCTGTCATTTCCAAAGTACTTGCTTGATCTCGATGATTGAAACTGTTGTGAGTTTTAATTTATGTCAGCTTGTAAATTCTTGAAACCGTTTTCAATTCGAGCAAATATTTCAAAAAATTTGCATCTGAAAGTAATTTTGTAATTTTTCATTTTTTTAAAACACGAAGAAACTACTTTTAGATAGCAATTTTTCGAAATAATTTTTGAATTTAAAATGATTGCAGGGATTTAGAAGCTAAGGTTAATTTACACTCAGAACCGTTACAGTCATCGAAATCAAGCAAGTAGTTTGGAAATTAGAGCTTGGCGTATGTACTGATTTCAAGATTTTTCTTGATATCAGTAGAAATTTCTTGGATTTGCTACTTTGGACAAGCTGTCATTTCCAAAGTACTTGCTTGATCTCGATGATTGTAACTGTTCTGAGTGTTAATTTACATCAGCATATGGCTATAATACTTACCTATGTGTCATTGAGACACACAACATTACATTTCCCTTAAAAAGAAAAGAATTTTTTTGAACACCCATAAAGAAAATGTAATCGAAAAAAATTAATTGAATCACAATTCTTAAGCTATATACATATATATATACATAAGGAGAACACTTTAAAATATTGAGCCCAATATATAACAATTTAATTATATTATCTGGCAATAATGACTTCCTGTTGGGCTTCATTGTTTGTGTGGTCTGACCTTGTTGTTCGTCATGATTTTGAGATGAATGGCAAGCGCTGTTTATCCTACAAAATTAAAAGAAAAACAAATACTTAAAAATACATGAAATTAGGTTTTTTTGTATTTAACGTACCTTATTTCTGCTTGACTGAATGCTGATCCACAGACAGACCAACAATCTGTTTAGAAGATACAGCCCGAGGTGTTTCGGTCAACATGTGCATATCGTTCTCGTTCATGAGATTGCCACTGACGATATATTTCTTCCAAAAAGATAATATGGCTACTTTCTCAGCGATTCCTTCTTTCAGTTTATCGAGATCTCTGAAAGTTTATAAGAAAAACATCGATTAGATATGAATTTGCACTTGCAAAATAAAGGTTTACTTACTCTGTCATTTTGTTGGGGAAATTGTTTCCGGTACCAAAACATATCCTGTCGAAGAATAGATTCCAAGAAAAGCTTTCTATATTTCTGTACTACAGCAACAACCCGCCAATACTAATGGCTCATTGTATTGTTGTTTCTCTTTACATAGACGAGACACTTCATGTGGCAGCGAACCGCTTATTCGTGAGATTTCACATTGTGTCCGCCAATGTGAAGCCTCCTTTTCTAAATCACCAATTTGATCTTCACTTTTTGTTGATGGATTGGTTTTTGTGTAAAGTGGAGTGGTTGGTGGTATCACTCCCAGATGAACTAAGTACGTCTTCACTCCCAATCTAAAAAAAAAAAAAAAAAAAACAATTATAGAAAACAAGAAACAATTGGGTTTGGTTTCTGAGTTTCCAATCTAAGATATACCTTTGGATGTACGCTTTCCATCGGATCTCCGGCATTGTGGCCAAATCTTTATGAAACAAACATATAAAAAACAATTTTTTTTATAGTTAAATATATTTCTTTTATTGAAATAAAGAATAATTAAATAAATATGAAAAAAACTTACCAAATGTGAAAAAAAAACTATTATTTATGTTTTGGTAATTAGAAATGTCAGACAGACTTTTGACAAACCAAAAACAAAACAAATTATCTGTCAGTTTGAGCAAAAGGGTTTTTTAATCCACCACTCACATGTATTCACGGATAGGAAAAAATGAGTAAATTAAGAGAGTTTTCTCTTACTCACCTAAAAAAAAATATGCGGGTGTTTAGGGCAAGGGGGGTACGAGTCGCGCGTCTATTTAATTATTTACTCTATGCTGCAGTAGCTGACTTGACCTTGGATTTGCAGATTGCATACACAACCATGGCGGCCATCTGTGATTTGTTCTGGTAAGTAGTTTTATTTTGTATAATGGTTTGTGTATTAACTATTTCTCTTTTCAGGAATCATTATTTGTTTATTGTAGTTGGTGGAATTTATAAAGGTCCTTTTTGGTTTCGTTGATTATTTATATATTAATTTTGTTTTGTTTTAACAACTTTTGATTTTATTTGATATTAATTAATGTTATTAGTGTGTGTTATTTTAATTGGTTAATATAGATGTTATTTATATTATGTTTAGTTAAATGTGAATTCATGTGGGCCAGTAGTTTTAATTGTATGAAAGGTTGATGTGTTATTATTTATGTTGTTATATATGTTATGTTATTTGTGTTATACCGAAAATGCTGATCAGATGGGTGAGTTGGTATAATATTTGTGTCGTGTATTTTATTAACCTTTGTTTTTCATTCAGGTTTGATATCTTCGTATATTGGAGCGCTGTACAATCTCTTGCGATTTGGAAGACTTTTGTTTAAAATCTGGTATGTCTTTTTTGTAACTTCGTGTTTTATATTTTATGGTTTTATTTATTATGATTTATTTATTTATTCAGTACGATTATCAATTATTGTATTATTTTGAATTTTAGGGTTTCGTTTTCCTTTTCTGAGTGTGATGAATGTTTCATTTCAGTTTGTATGATTATGTGTGTGTCATTTCAAATGTTTACTATAGAACCATATTTTATGATTATAATTTTTAGGTTTTGTTTTTATGTTATATTTTTAAATTTCAAATTTGTAACGTTATAATTTTGTTATAGGTTCGTATGAATGAGTGTTGTTTGAGTGTAATTCATTGTATTTTCTTATGTGTTGTGGAAATGATTAGTTTTTCATTTCCTTTTATTTTCTTTTAAGTAGACTGTATGATTGTGTATTGCATTGAAATCCATGAGTTGGGTTTCATATTTTGAAATTAGTGTTGAATTCATTTTGTTGCTTTCAACTTTTTTAGCTTTGAGTTTTTAGTTCGGTTGAATATTTTCAATTTGAGTGAGTTTGTTATGTTTTATTATTTTGTTAGATGATGTTTATTTCAACTTCTTAGGTTATTGTGTTCTCGGCATCCGTGTTGTTCGATGGGAGTGGGCAAATTTTGGTGATAGGTCTTTTAAATTCATTGTTCTGAGTTTTTACTTTTACTACGCGTATTAGTTTATCTTTTCCTGGATAGGTTTCAATAATCCTTGCCATGGACCATTTTGACGGTGGAAGTCTTTCATCCTTTAATAGAACCAAATCTCTAATTTTGGGTTGATTTTCGATTTTCATCCATTTTGGTCGATTTTGTAGCATTGTTAAGTATTCTCCACTCCATTCTTTCCAGAATGTCTGAAGTAAAGCTTGACTTCGCTTCCATCTGTCTAAATATCCGATTTTTTCAATCGCTATGTCTGCTTCAGGAACTATATGCATCGATGTGCCGATCAAAAAGTGTGCTGGTGTTAGGGCGTTAAAATCATCCAAGCTACCTGTAATCGAACAAAGGGGTCTCGAGTTAAGACAAGCTTCTATTTGTGTTAGAAGCGTTCTGAGCTCCTCGATGGTCAGAGCTTGGTTTCGGGTAACACGTTTTAAGTTGTATTTGACGGATTTCACCCCGGCTTCCCATAAACCACCCAAGTGAGGAGATGCGGGAGGAATAAAGTTCCACTTGGTACCCAATTTACTCAGTGAGTTAGCTATTTCCATATAGTCGTGTTTGGCTTCATTTATGATTTTTTGAAGTTCAGTGCTAGCACCCTTGAAATTAGTACCGCAATCGATATAAACAGTATGAGTAAAAGGCCGAGACACATTTACTCTAGGTGCAGGAAGGCTTCCAATCAATTGTTGCATTGATTTGGGTTGATTAGTAAAACATATAATGCATTTTCTCAACCATTTCCTTACTGTTCTTTTCATACTGAACATCTAAAACTGGTTTCGAACGTAGGCAATTGTTTGTTGAATTCCACCATGCAAGGTTCTCTCATGAGCATCTTCAATTATGAGTCTCGAGATTTTGTGATCGGGTTTCAATACAATGGGATGTTTTTGATCATAGGTAAGGGTGGCATTTTGAAGTCGTCCACCAATTCTTACTATACCGGATTTATCGATAAACAAGTTTAAGGATTTGTTGAGCTTTGTTCTTTTAGTAAACTCGAGTTCTTTTATGACATCGGGAAACATGAATTGTTGAACACTTCTTATGGCTATACGTAAGGCCATGTCAAGTTCTATGGGTGACAAAACTGATTTCATTCTGAGAACTTCATCCTTTCTGACGTTATAGATAAATCTGTTCACAAATGCTATAATTCGCAAGACCTTAATAAGTTTGGATTGTTTACAAACAACATCGAGGATGCCATTTTCAATTTCAATTGTGACATGAATTTTGATTTCTCTCTTTTCGTCTTCCGTTTCTAATTGAATGGGTTAGGTTGGCATTGAGAAATCCCATTTTTCCTGAAGAAAGTATGGTCCATCCCACCATAGGGTGTTGGTTTTTAATTTTGATGGCAAGACACCACGCGATGCTAGATCCGCTGGGTTTAGTTTTGTGGGAATGTGTCGCCAATTACTAACATTGGTCAACCGGTGAATTTCGGTGACTCGGTTAGCGATGAATGTCTTCTATTTCGCTGGCAATCCAGATATCCAACTCAAAGTGATTGTAGAGTCAGTCCATGCAAATATTTTGACGGGTTTGAATGGAAGAACTGATCGGGTATAATCGAGTAGCTTTGCTAATATGATAGCTCCGCAAATTTCGAGTCTTGAAAAAGAAACAGTGTTAACTGGTGCAACCTTTGTCTTAGAAAAAAGCAAATGAGTGTGAATGCAGTTTTTATTGTCCAATACTCGAAGGTAAACCGTGGCTCCATACGCCTTGGTTGATGCGTCACTGAAACCATGTAATTCCACATGTTTGACATCCTTTTGAGTGTTTATCCATCGTGAAATACGGAAGGATTCGAGATTCGTCAATTCGTTTCTAAAAGAACACCATTCTTGATGAAGTTCGGCTGGAATGGTTTCATCCCATGAAAGTCCGCTCAACCATAATTGCTGCATGATGATCTCCGCCTTGATAACACTGGGCGAAATCCATCGGAGTGGATCAAAAATGAGTGCAATAGTTGAGAGTATTTTGCGTTTTGTGACTGAATCTTCAACGATTATGCTCTGAAACGAAAAGTAATGGGTAGTAGGATACCAACTTATCCCTAGGGTATTCGTGTGATCGAGATTTCCTATAGCGAGTGATAATTTGGTTTCCTGATCTTCTTGTGGAATGGACTTGAGAAATTTTACTTCGTTGCTCATCCATTTCCGAAGTTGAAATCCAGCAGATGATAATAATTTTGATATCTGTCTATACTTTTCTTTGGCTTCTTCCATTGTATCTGCACCTGACACCAAATCGTCGACGCACATCTCTTCACAAATCATTTTTGAGGCTAGTGGATATGTGGATTCTTCATCGGATGCCAGTTTCTTCAGTGTTCGATTAGCCAAATATGGTGCTGGGGCAGTACCAAACATTAAAACTTTAATTTTATATAATTTAACAGGTGTGGACGGATCCTCACGCCAATAAATAAGTTGGTAGTAGGCATCTTCTGGTCTGATGTAAATGTAATTTTGTAAGTTCTCCACTTTAGGACAATCGATAAGATGTCAGCTTGAGTTTTAGGACCAGTCATCAGGTGGCCGTTGAGTGAACTTCCGACCGAAGTTTTGAACGCGGCGTTAAAAACCACTCGAAATTTGGTGGTTAAACTTGACTTTTTTATGACTGCGTGGTGTGGAACTACATAGTGATAAGGTGACATTATTTTTGTGTCGTGATGAAAATCTACTTCTTCTATTTGTCCTAGTTCAAGGTATTCTACTATACAAGTGTTGTATTCTTTATGCAAAGCAGGATCCTTGAGTAACTTTTGTTCTTGTTTCAAAAACATTTTGAGTGCGTTATGCTGTGTTGATTTTAGTTTGGGTCGATGATTTCTTTTGAAGGGCAGACTTACTTCAAAACGCCCTCCCGGCAACCTTTTGATGTTGTGTAAGAAATGATTTTCACACGCTACATCTTCTTCTACTTCGGTTTTAACGTACGGGGATTCTTCTATTTCCCAGAACTTCCTCATTTCTGTGTCAATATCTTTGGATGTCAACTGAGTGAACACTTGTATTGAAAAAGTTCTTCCGATGGGAGTTTTGCCTAATATAATCCAGACAAATTCCGTATTTTGTGCTATTGGAGCTATGAGTTCATTAGATCTGATGACTTCGGGTAAGACCACTTCGCAATACACATCGCTGCCTAATAAAAGGTCAATTTGGGCTGGTACATAAAATGTGGGATCGGCAAGTTTTAAACCTTGAATGTGCTTCAGTTTGTTTGATACCATTTCTAGGTTTGGCGGAAGACCAGATAGGGTTTTGAAAATAAAGCCTTTTGTTACTGTGACAAAATCAGAGTTATTCGAATGCAGGCTCAGTTCGATATAGTTTTGATACGAACCTGTCCTTTATTGTCCCAAGACAGAAATATCAAGGGAAGTTGGGTGCTTTTTCAAGCCCAAAAGCTGAAGAGCTGATTCTGTTATAAATGATGCCTGTGATCCAGGATCAATTAATGCCCTTAATTTGAAAAAGGTTCCATACGCGGATTTCACTTTGACAATTGCTGTTGCGCGTAAAATTTGTGTTTTCTTTATTTCATTTATATTACAGCAATTCGACGAAGTTGATGGTAGCATCTCACATGGTTGAAAAGCTGGAGCGTTTGGGTTAATTTCTGTAGAAACGTGATGGGATTGATTACGATTTTGGTTGGTTGAATTTGATTGAATGAGTGAACTACTTTGTTGAGTTGGAATGAGTGCGTTTGAATGTGTTCGATCGAAATTGTTTGGGTTATATGAATTATTATTGCTTGTGTTGTGTGGCATTTTATTGTTATGAGCGAATGTTTGATTGAATGAATTTTGTTGAGATGTGTTGTATTGTGAAGCTTGGCGATTTAAATTATTGGTGTTTCCAAGATGCAGGAGTGAATTGTGTTTTTGTTGGCAAAAATTACATCTTTTGCTGCTCGGGCATTTATTTGTTTGATGGCTGTAGGCCAAATAGTTGTAGCAATTGCCCTGTTGTTTGACAATTCGTTGTCGTGTGCTAGCATCCATCTTCAAAAATTTAGAGCAAGTTCTTAACGAATGCGTACCTTTGTGGCAAACCTTGCACGAAAATTCATCTCTTGCATCAGAGTTTACAAACAATACATTCTTTTGTTTCCTATTCGATGAGGATTGCTTATCAGGTTGTTGATCCACCATTTCTAGCGACCGAAACTTTGTTTCGAAAAAATCAGAAAATTCCTTGTATGAAGGGATTTCTTTTTTGGTTTCAAGCAATGTTTCTCACTTAGATTGCAGGGAAGCTGGAAGCTTTTTCAAAAGCAAAAAAATTACTATGGCGTTCCAGTGTTGTACAAGTATCTCGATGTTCTTTAGAGCATGCAAGATTTTTGTAGCCTTGTCTAACAATTCACTAATTCCTTTCGCAGTTTCTTCTCGAACGACCGGCAATTCGTAAAATAACTTTAGTTCGTTAATTCTTTTAAAATCGTAGCGAGACTTTAATAATTCCCAGGCTTGGTCGTAGCTTGCATCATCTGCACTTGTGTGTTCAAGCAAGACGCCAGCACCTTCCTTGCAGCTCGTTTTCAAGTAGTGTACTTTTTCAATTTTAGTCAATGTTGCATTATTATGCACCAGAGAAACAAATTGATCATGGAACGATCTCCAATTTTGATATTCGCCAGTGAAGTCATGCTTCTTTTGATTGCAGTTATCATTGCTTGAATTGATTGCCATTTTTTCTCTTTCAGAATCTGCTCTAAATTTGTCAATTTCGTCTAGCAATATCGATCGATAAATTGTGAAGTTTTCTTTTGCTTCACTATAGCAGTCTTCGTTCACTTTGAGTGTTTCCTGCTTTATGCCGTCCTTACAGCTTCATAGTATAGTTCTTCCAGTTTTTTCCAATTGTTCTCGAGAGTTTTGAGACGTGTATTAACGTATTTCTTTGTTCTACGACTTGGAGAAACTGTCTTTTTAAAATTGTCGAAATCTTTTGCGATTTGAGTGGAAATAGTTTTATGAGTGCTAGCAGCACTCATTTTGAATTTATATTAAATTTTGTTCAAAATGTTATATATATATGTGTATATATTATAAATGTAATATAAAGAGAGCAAAAAATGTACTCACTTGTATTAAATTTCAGCTGAACTGGATGATTGACAAAGAAGCTTGAAAGATTGACGATGGATTCCGAGCAATTGGTGATAGATGGTGATCTTCTTAATGCGATGCGGCTGGTGGCTGGCGAAGAAGTTGATGATGGTGTTGTCGCTGGTGATGACGATGATGATGGCGATGATGTTGGCGATGATGATGGCGATGATTGTTGAGTAGTATAAATAAGCGGGTTCTGGATCAGCGGCGCAGGCGGCGCAGCCTATATACTGGTCGTATGGTCTTGCTATCAAAAATAGTATCGCATGATGTTGCTTGAGAAGTGATTTCATGGTAATCGCCATGCTGTTTAAAGAGCTAAGAGAAAATAATGTTTTTTATGTAGTATGAATCATATACTAGGGGCTTAAGAATTATTCAAGTTTTTTTTTCGTTTTAAATTGTAGAAATCATATCTTGGTTGACGCATAAATTATTTTTGGGGCTACACCAGCAGCAACGGTCACATGAAGTGATTTGGTATCGATGTGTGGGGTGTGATGCGAGGCGACAACGCGGGGTGAGGTTGTGATGGTTGAAGGTGTTGGGAAGTAAATTAAGAAAAGGAAAAAATTGGATGATAATGTGTGATGCTAACGTTTGGGATAATATAAAAAAAAAGTTGTTTGGGAAGTAAATTAAGAAAAGGAAAAAAAATGTTTGGGATAATATAAAAAAAAGTTGAATAAATTACGTATGTGGTTAGGAGGTAGTGTGTCATTGAATATTATATAAATGTAGGGCAATGAACTGATTAGGTTGCAATGCGTGCTGGGCACGTGCGATGCGGGCGGGTGCGATGCGTGGCGGCGGCGCAGATTACTAGTACAACCAGAACATGGGATAGAATGTAAGCTGTATTAAAAATGGTGAGAGCATATCTTATATTTTTGCTAACGAAAGAAAAAAAATGCTACGAAAGAAAAAATGATGATCGAACTGTGCATTTTTAATTTGCATTTATAATTGATTGGTTGGATCAACGTAGATTAGATTTCTACCTTCGTAGAGGGTGAGACAACAACCACAAGACCAACAACAACAACAACAGCAGCAACAACAACAACAACAACAGCAACAACAACAAAATCTGTAAACAAAATTTTCAATGAAATTTTTTTTTTTTAATTTTATTTAAAAAATTTTTGCAAATGTTTAAATATGAGTAGCTTAGCTCAACAATATATTGGCCAGCTTAATAATTATTTCGGGAGGAGGTTTAACATCAAACCCCCCCGAAATTTCTAGGTGGTATAAACCATCCACCAGCTTAGCTATTGCTATTAGGTGTTCTAATGATGTATCCTCACTCATCTGACTCCAAATAAAAGTCTGCAGACTTTGATGTTCCCAACATATCTTCTCGAAATCTTCCAAGTATAATTTTATTAATTGTAAAGAAGCCATTTTTGTAATCTTCCTTCTACAACTTGAAATTATGTTTTGGAGGAATACAAAATTTGTTGGTCTTTTTATACATTTTTTTTCATTTAAACATAAACCTAAACCCCCTAAATATATATATGGTTTTCCATATAAGGAACACTTTTTTGATAACTATGAGGAAAAACACCAAGGAATGCGGTTTTTATTTTTTCGGACACTAATCATATTAGTCGGTTGAATTTAGGTTTTTTTTTTTAATTTTAACTGTGGGAATGACTAAGGATGTGATAATTCCAGAAATCCCTATCATATCAGTTGGTTGAATTTAGGTTTTTTTATTTTAACTTTGGGAATGATAAAGACTAAGGAATGTAATACTTAAATCCATATCATATTAGCGGTTTTTATTTTTTCGGACACTAATCATATTAGTCGGTTGAATTTAGGTTTTTTTTTCATTTAAACATAAATCTAAACCCCCTAAATATGGTTTTCCATATAAGGAACAATTTTTTGATAACTATGAGGAAAAACATTAAGGAATGCGGTTTTTATTTTTTCGGACACTAATCATATTAGTCGGTTGAATTTAGGTTTTTTTTTTTATTTTAACTGTGGGAATGATAAAGACTAAGGAATGTGATAATTCCAGAAATCCCTATCATATCAGTTGGTTGAATTTAGGTTTTTTTTTTTTTATTTTAACTGTGGGAATGATAAAGACTAAGGAATGTAATACCTAAATCCATATCATATCAGTTGGTTGAATTTAGTTTTTTTTTTATTTTAACTGTGGGAATGATAAAGACTAATAACTATGTTATCTATAATTAGAATTTGTGGTTAGACATGGAAAACTTAAAGAAAAGAAATCCCTATCATATCAGTTGGTTGAATTCAGGTTTTTTTTTTATTTTAACTGTGGGAATGATAAAGACTAATAACTATGTCATCTATAATTAGAATTTGTGGTTAGACATGGGAAACGTAAAGAAATCCATTTCATTTACATTGTTACTAGAATGATAAGATTGTATAAATAGACTGTATTTTTCTTTTAATTTTCATTATAGTCTTACTTGTTAATCTAGTATTATACTTCTTGACTCAAACGTTAGAACTAAAAAAGAATAAAATAAATAATTTCATGTGTGACGTATGTAGTGTTATTTTTACACGAAGGAACAGTCTGAATAGACATATAAGAGCTGTACATGCTGATAAAATTAAATGTTCTCAGTGTAACAAAACACATACACGACAGGATTCAATGTTGAAACACTTTCGCAAGGAGCATATTAACGTCTCCTGTCAAGAGCGAGTAATTGATCAACCAACTAGCAGCAAGAGAAAACTTCCAAGAGACATGAATGATTCCCTGTTCCAACCTCATTCATCATCGAAAAAACGTAGATGTGAAAACTGTGAAATAGATGTGCTAGTATCTGGATGGGGTCATCACCTTAGAACTAATGAGCATAAGAGAAAGAGCAAAGTTCCAGTCAACAGTACTCGTTTTAACAGAATAAGACATTGTTTTGAAGGTATAGTGGAAACCTATTCCTTAGAAAATACCGATGAAGGGCTTATAGACATTACCAAATTTTTAAATAGCTGCATACTTGATATAATTAAATTACTTGAATACTCGTTTGAAACCAAAGAGGGTATAAAGCTCAGCATTGAACTATTTGCAGAGTTCATAAAATTTATATCAACACAAGGAGAATCAGAAAAAAGTGAAATAAGCATAAAATCGTTTAAATGTCCAATGCAAATAGCTTTACAAAATGATGATTTGAAAGATATAATTAAAAATATGTTTAAAACAATTGAAGTTAAAAGTGAAGAGTTTCAGGAGAGAGATTCAGGATGGGCGCTATTGTGTATTAAACATATTGAAGTTAATATTAATGAGTATAAACCCTTCAGAGGCTCGAGTTACATAAGCCTACCAAAAAGCATTGAACTAAAACATGCCTGTGTTAATGTCCAAAATAATGATGAATTCTGTTTTAAATGGGCAGTTATATCAGCTCTTTACCCCATAGATACAAATACAAATAGACCAAACAGTTATCAGATTGAAAACATTCAACATGATGTGATAAGTTTAATGAGTGGAATTCAAATTGACTTTATAAATTTAGAGTTCCCTTTGAAACTAAAAGACATATCGATCTTTGAGACACTCAATCCCACAATTAGTATAAATATTTTTGGAGTAGAAAAAAATGGATCTGGAGAAAGTTATAGAGTTATCGGTCCATATTTCAATTCTCAACACAAAAGACAACAACATATTAATTTATTGCTAATACAAGAAGGGGATTGTAGTCATTTTGTTTGGATAAAAAATATGTCTAGATTAATAGGAGCACAACTGAGTCATAGCAAACGACCAGTGAGAATATGCAATTCATGTCTGCAAACGTTCAACACAGATAAAGCGTTTGAGAAGCATGAAAATGTATGCTATAAAACTGTGACAATACTACCAGATGCTCCAGATAATATACTACAGTTTGAACATCATCATAGATCACTAGAAGTGCCATTTGTCATCTATGCAGATTTTGAGTGTATGCTGGTGAATATCGATAGCTGTCAACCTGATCCATCAAACCCGTCAACTACATCTATTAAAAAACATGTTCCAATTGCTGTATCCTATTTTATCAAATGCTCATTTAATACATCTTTGAATAAACTTTTCAAATACACCGGTAAGTAAAAATTATTCTTAAAACCTCATTTCATATGTAACATATAAATTGTATGGTAATATAATATAATTATTTTTTTGTTTTTTATTCTAGGTGAAGACTGTACACAAGTTTTTATATCGAACTTACATGAAGACTGTCAAAATATTTATAAAAATCATTTGGGAAAGAAAATCCCGATGACTATGACACCTCAGGATGAAATTAAATTTCAACAGGCAACAACATGTCATATCTGTAAGAAACCAGTGTGGGGAAGTCTAAATGTTCGGGATCATGACCATCTAACTGGGAAATTCAGAGCGGCCGCACATTCTAAATGTAATTTAAATTATAAGATACCTAAATTTATTCCTATTTTTTTCCACAACTTAACCGGATATGACTCACATTTATTCATAAAAGAGCTGGGTAATATCAAAGGGTCTATAAATATTATTCCTCTCAACAAAGAGAAATATATATCAATTTCATCAAAAATCTTAATAAATAGTAAGCAAGGAGAGTTTTTAGAATTACGATTCTTAGACTCATTTAGATTTCTACCTTCGAGTATTGATAGTATAGCAAAAACATTAGATAAAAAAACAGATTTTAAAATTTTAACATAATTTTTCAAAGATGATGAATCTTTTCAACTAATGACTCGTAAGGGTGTTTTCTGCTATGACTATTTAGACTCTATAGATAAATTAAGTGAGACAGAGCTCCCTTCAATAGAATCTTTTAGAAATTCTTTGATTGAAGAAGATTGCAATCAAGATGACTATAATCACGCTGTAAAAGTTTGGTCACATTTTAAATGTAACAGTTTAAGAGAATATTTAGAACACTATTTGAAAACAGATGTTTTAATTTTAGCAGACATTTTCGAAAAATTCAGAATTGATTCTAGAACAATTTACGGTCTAGACCCCTGTCACTATTATACATTACCAGGTTTTTTGTGGGATGCTTTGTTGAAAGAAACAGGTGTAAAACTTGAACTTTTAACTGACATAAACATGTATAACTTTTTCACTAAAGGTATAAGAGGAGGTTTGACACAGTGTAGCTTACGACATTCTAAAGCAAATAATAAATATATGTCTGATTATGATTCAAGTAAACGATCTGATTATTTAATGTATTTGGATGCTAATAATCTTTACGGTTGGGCAATGTCTGACTATCTACCACATTCAGACTTTAAATGGGTTGAACCTCCAGATAATTTAGATGGGATTAAAGAATGGTTAATTTCAAATATAAACATTGGTTATGTTTTAGAAGTTGATCTCGAATATCCTATAGAAATACATGATGATCATAACGATCTTCCTTTCTGCCCCTCAAATATTTCATTGCCTAACAAATCAGATAAAAAATTAATTGCTGATTTAAATAATAAGGTAAATTATATAATACATTACAAAAGTTTAATCCAGTGCCTTGAAAATGCTTTAGTGCTAAAGAAAATTCATAGAGTGATGCAATTCAAACAATCTAAATGGTTAAAAAAATATATTGATTTAAACAATGAACTTAGAAAAAAAGCAACTACAAAGTTTGAAAAGGATCAGCGTAAACTCTGTAATAATGCTGTGTTTGGAAAAACTATGGAGAATGTTGACAAACGAAAAGATGTTCGAATTGTTGATTCAGCCTATATACTTGGGTTTTTGTGTATTAGAGATTTCAAAGTATAAAATGTATGACTTTCATTATGCTTATATGAAACCAAAATTTACTAAGAACCTACAACTGGCTTATATGGATACTGACTCATTTATTTATCAAATACGAACTGATGACTTTTACAGCGATATTAAGAGTGACATAATTAAAATGTTTGATACTTCAGATTACCCCCTACATAACCCCTATGATATTACTCAGCTCAATGTTAAAAAATTAGGTTATATGAAGGATGAAAATAATGGAAGAATAGTGAAGGAATTTATTGGGTTAAGAGCTAAAATGTATAGTATTGATATTGAAGATGCATCTTTGATAAAAAAAGCAAAAGGTGTTAAATCAGCAGCTGTAAAAAAATTATCTTTGCAAAATTATAGAGATTGTTTGTTACATAAGCGTAACTTTTATAGTAAAATGTTAAACTTTAGATCTAGACAGCATACTATATATACTGAATGTATCAATAAATTAAGTTTAAGCTGTGCGGATGACAAAAGATTTATATGTAGTAATAATATCAATACACTAGCTTGGGGTCATTATAGAATAGCTTTTGAAAATGATATGTAAATATAAAAATTATAATAAAAAGAAAAAAGTATCAAGTATTGTACAAAATTGTTTTATTGAACTATAAATTACAATTCTTAGCTTCACTAATAAATTTACTTAAGAGATAAACATTTTGAAGTGCACATATTTTTCCATGATATCCACATTTGGAAGTTATATTTGGATACATTTTTTTAAGTTCTTTTAAATTTGAACATCTGTAATAGATATCTTCTTCGAGGTTAACGACTTTTACGTTTTCATTATTGAGTAAGGATTGTAACCATTGTTTCTTTTCAGTACCCTTAACGTAAACAACACCACTTTGAAGTTTTTCTCGCATAAATATCTCTACTTGAGAAAGACGTGCAAATCCTCCATTCCAGGTTAATCCGTGATAATTATGATACAACCAATTAACTTGTCTTCTAAGTGAATCTGATGTAAGGCTTAAATTAAATGGTGGACTAACAATAAAGTGATGATGATGATTCTCATTATGTCATACAGCTACTTCCTTCAGAATGAAACGATTGCTGTTTAAATCACCAAATCCTTGAATGTCTACAAAGTGTATATCCATTTTTTAGATGTCTGTTCTCAACAAATTAACTCTTTCTACTAATAAATAAATTATCATATAAGTACATACAATTTAAGTAAGTTTGTTAACTTCTCCTGTTAATGGATTGTACTCAATTATACGATCATGAAGTATCATACAATACATGGTTGTTAAAGCAGGAATCGGAGTTAATGTTTTAAGCTCAATTCTAACATCCACAGGACCTGTTTTAATTGTTTCATTTTGACGTGAACAGTCGATAACCATAATTGGGGCAATATCCTTAAAATCTGCTCTTGATAAAAGAGGACTTGCTTGTTTCTGATAGTATGAATGTTGAAATTTGCTATACATATCATAGAGAACGGAATATCGATCTAGTTTATATTTAATGTTTAAATCCTCTCGGGGGTAAGATTCAGAATTTAAATGAACTTTTACATTGCTGATATCACAATTATCAAATTTGCTAGCATCTTTATTTCGTTGATTTTTTCTATCAGTTTGTAGAGCAATAATGATATATCTAGGCTTCTCAAGTTGACTTGACGTTTTCACCGTCCATATATGATCAGTGGGGGTTGATAGTGTTGGATATTCATACATTTCCCAATTACAAAAATGAATTTGAATGGGCTGTAATTGAATTTACTTCAATAAGTTAAGTTTATTTGAATCAGATAGAGTGATGTGTGGAACTCTCCATTGCAATTTAAAAATTGATAGTTTTAATTCTTCATTATCTTTGGAAAAATAAGCATTCTCATTAGATCGAGCGCGAATTAAAACTAGCTCATGTCTCGCATTTGCTATAATCTTTTTATAATCTTCAGCAAACCCCAATATATTTTTCAATGGCAAACAAAAATTAAAAATGCCTAACGCAAGAGAAATACTAGTGTTTCCACTCCATGATCCATTTTCTAAGCTTTTACTTTCATTCTCATTTAAAGATATATAATTTTTCAAGGTCGATGTGATTCCAACGTTTTTATTGTTTTCAATGTCTACACCATTTAATTCAAAATGTATTTCCTCAAATAGAAAAGCTATTGCATTATTAATTAATTTTCATGCTGAAACAGTTCCATCTTCTTTAGTCAGACCTCCTTCTATATAAATGTAACTTTCACAGGGTAATATACATAAATCCTGTTGTTGTATGGGTATGCGTATTTCATCACTCGGATTGAATGACTGAAGAAATGGTGAGTAGCTGTGGTATTCAAACTTGGATATACTATTATCATAGTTTGCTCCATGAGTAATATCCAATATATCAGTCATTTTTTTATTTTAGTTTAAATCCTAGGGAAAGAAGATAAGATTTATTTTCAGGAGATAACTTATGTGTTTTCAGTTTTGATGTTCGAGTAGAACTACTTGAATGAGTAGTATTGATATCTGTTAAATAATTATTATTATATATTAACATCCTTTCGATTTGGAGTTAAATGTAATCGTGCTGTTATTCTTTCTCCTCTAAAATTTATTAGATCACCGTCCTGGTCCACAAGTTTTAAAGTTATAGTACTTACTCGTTTAACATTCACTGGTAAATAGATAACATTTTTTGGAACCTCTATGATTTTATAGCCTGATCCTGCTTCTGGTGAAAATTCATGAATTGTATGCACAGGAGTGTTATTAAAATAAGAACCAGTAATGATGTTACACTCGATTCGTATTACATTTACTTTGTTTATATCTATGGGTAAGTCAGATGAGTGAGTCTCCCCAGCGTTGAGAACACGTTTACTGAAGCCTAATAATTTTCCAATAGTTCTATCCTTATTGAAATAAATTGTCTCATTAGATTCAATATCACATTCCATTGTGTTATTATTTGCTTGCATTGTAACATTAACGACAGAATTTTTTGTAAATAATACTTCTGATATATATGAAGCGATTGCATCAATTTCATACGAGCCTGTAGGGATTTCGATTTTAATCTCTCCAACATGAAACAGATTATTATTCTCATCAACATTTGGTATAGAGTTATAAGTCTGAAAATCAACCAATCCACAAACAAAGTCTTGATCTAAATTTAAAGGTGGAAAATATTCAGCTGATAGAATAGAGGTACAACCGCTTAGTGTAAGTGTCATCGCCATGATGATAAATAATACAATGAAACCATATGTATATAAAACTCTTTATTTATTTAATTGAAAATAACAATCATATAAAAATCTTAAACAAAAATGACCACAATTAAATGAGTTATAGTTTTGATATTTTGTTTAATTATAATTAATTTTTTCGCCTAAATAGTTAATAATTTCAATAGGAGGTTGAAGATTTCCAAAGCTATCAAAATATTCAATATAATCATCTTCCTTATTGTACGCTACCCAATGTGTACCGGGGCCGTTTGAGGAATCCAGATTTACAATTCCACACTCATTTTTCCAAGGTTTTCTTTTTGGTAAATTATCTCTCATGAAAACTCCCCGAAAATTTGGAATTAATTTCTTTGTGAAATTTCTCAAATCTATTTCATTTAATGCACGATTGGGTAGTGAGCTTAGAAGTTTTTTGACTGTGGATTTAAATAAAGTCCAAGCCCTTTCCTATAAGGTTTAAGGTATAGACCCTGACCTACTGCAGTGGATTCTATTTGCTGATTATGACGTTTTTTCTCCTCTAAGTCTTCTTTAGCTATGCTAATATCATTGACAGCCTTTGCTACTCCTGCAGCGCCTCCTGTTAAAGCCCCAAGAGCTGAAAGTCCAGCAAACAAGGGTACAAGAAATGGAATTACACCACCAATTTTCGGTACAGAAATAACTCTGGGTGTCTTAATGTTATTACTGTTTTTTCTAACTGTTTTCTTAGCAGATGATATGGCTATTTTGATAGCTTTTTCCAGATTAATTGGCTTTCTATGTTTAATATTATTTCCAATAACTTTCATTACTTTTCTAAAAGAAAGCGGTTTAGTCTCATTATATGTTTTAATCTTTTTATTTTTAGCCATTTTATCCTTAGCCTTTTTATCTACATTCGTAGAACAACCCATTCCAAATTTTGTTTTTGTCTTCATATTGGTAACCAATAGCGCATTTGCTCGCTCAGCTATACTAACGTCTTTAGATTTAACTCGCTGCCAAGCTTTTTCGGTTAATATCTTATCGGCGATGTGTCGATCAGCTGTATTTTTAAATTTTGAATAAGATATATCGTGTTGTTTGCATGCTTGATCAAGCAAATTAACCCCCGGATCTCCTTGAGCTAAACGTTTTTCAAGTTTTGTTCCTGGTCCACAAAATTGATAGCCTGGTAAATGTAGTTCAATAGGAAGTTTGTTTATTAAAGAATTTAATAAACCTTCTCCTTTCACAATGTTTTGTCGAGTGACAATAATCGATCATTTTATATAATAATCTTTACGTTAGAATGGTTTAAAGCAAAATGATACTTTTGAATATAAACTTTGAATTTATAGGAAATCATTTAGTTTTTATGACAATGCGATTCGTTAAACAACAGTATCAGCTACCAGTAAAAAATATGGAGTTGACTAAGAATATTGAAAGAAAAAAACATGGCAAACTTTTCCCTAATAGTATACGGGGTTTAATTACGGGTCCCTCAAACTGTGGAAAAACTAACGTTATGATGAGTTTGTTGCAACATCCCAATGGATTAAAATTTGAAAATATTTATATATATTCTAAATCTCTACATCACCCAAAGTATGAGTTTTTACGAAAAGCTATAAAACCTATAAAAAATATGGGTTTCTTCACTTTTGCCAATAACAGTGATGTTATTCCACCCGAAAGGGCTAAACCGAATTCTATATTTATTTTTGACGACATTGCCTGTGAAGAACAAGACACAGTTCGATTATACTTTAGTATGGGGCGGCATCATCATATTGATAGTTTTTACTTATGTCAAACTTATACAAAAATACCCAAACACTTAATTCGAGATAACGCAAATTTCCTCATTATCTTCAAACAGGATGATATGAACCTTAAACATATATATAATGATCATATTAATTCAGATATGACATTTAATACATTCCAAAAGGTCTGTGCAGAATGTTGGAATACAAATTATGGATTTATGGTAATTGATAAGGATAGTCCTTTGAATGAAGGTCGTTATAGAAAAGGCTTTGACTGTTTTCTTCAGTTATAAAGCAGATAACATTTTCAATTTCACATCATATGTATAGTAATGTTCTATGAGAACAGTACAGAGCAGTTCAGTGAGCAGATAATAGCAGTAAAAAGCAGTTCAGATCAGTTTGAGACTCAGTATTCATCAGTTAAGATCAGTTATCTTAATAGTTCAGTTTAAGACCTTTTGAACGCTTCTTTCATCAACTACGAAATTTATTAACAGCCTGCCTCTGTAAGAAAAAATAAATTTTACATGATAATGAATATAGATGTAAAACTAACAAAAGAACTAATTAGAACTACAGATGCTCTACGAAAGAAATATAAAGCTCTTAAGACAGGTAGATAAGCTTACGAAACTCAAATTGAGGAAACTTTTAAACCACTTACAAGACCACTAAATGAGCTGGTTAAAAAATCAAATAGTACACAAGATAAAAATAATCTTAGTGGAATCCCTTCAAAGAAAATAAAAGTCAATTCGGAACAACTTCACCATCCTGATGAATTCACCACCCCCAAGTCTTCTATTGATGACTCACCAAATTTTACTGATGATAATAGTAGAAATACACCAAAAAGAACAAAGAAACGCTCAAACTATCAAATTAATCATCATCGCAACTTTGAGGAGCAATTATCAAAAGAAGAATTTCATGACACACCTAAAAAATATGTGGATTTATTTATAAATAATTCCAACACTCTTGATAAAACATATGGTATACATTCAAAAGATGAAAAGTGGTATATAGGTAATGCTGAGTTTAATATTCTCGGAAACGATATTGAAATTAGAGATAAAACCTTTGAGGGTACAAATGGATTATATGAGCTTATATTTAAGAAAAACCCTAATAAAAATATTTATACAGATGAAGATTTAAAAAACTATAAGATCATACTATCTCTCACCAATGCACATAGAATTGATCATAATTCTCAAAAACAAGTACATGGTAATCGAGGATATAAGTATAAGAACATTATAAGTAAATTATTTGGAGTAACAAAAAATACTTCTAATAATTCATTATCTTCACCCATACAAACACCAACCGGAAGTGGTTTATTACAGCTATCAAAATTGAAAAAAGACTATATATTTTGGGATAATCCTAATGAACTTGTAGATCGAATAAGACTTCTAATTGCTTCACAACAAGCTGGAAATAATAATCACTCTAACGAAATTATTTCAATCATTGAAGAACTTAAAGAAGCTAATATTATCGAATAAAAAAAAGAAAAGATGAGTGTTGATAAATTTGGTCGTTTCACAAATAGAGCCCCACTCAGAGGACCAAGAGGAAAACAGGGGGAACAGGGTCCAATAGGTATACAGGGAGAGCGAGGCTTACCAGGACCAGCCGGTGAGGGTTTTTTAAAAACAGAAAGCGGTGATTACGATATAAGCTTTAAACGATTAACCAATATTCACATTCCCGAAGAAGAGGGGGACGCCACCACCAAAAAATATGTTGATGAATTATACGAACGAATTAGAAAATACATTGATAATGAAGTTGTTGAAAAATTTGATAAGCTATTAACCGAGAAGACTGAACATCAATATTTAAATAATCAACCATTATCAAAGCTTTAGTCTTTAACTTAACTCTGCAGTGTGACAACACATTCTTTCATTCATTATGTCTAACATAGATTATACATTAATTCTTGATGAAATTTTACAATTTTTGAAAACTAATCAACATCAATTATTGGAAGAACATTATCAGGAGGATTTTAAATAGTACAATCTTCTTTAAAGGATTCATGAATGTATCCACTACAATTTCACAGCATGGATGCCATTTTAATAACTGCTCGTGGTCTTCAAACCTATGTCAAGATGGACCAGATACATGTGCATGCTACATGCTTGAAAATAGAATGTTGAGAATTAAAAAATTAATGGCTCTATACAAAAGATTAAAATAGTGAAAGCAAACCTTGTAATTATTATATTAAATGTCTTAAATAAATAAACATATATATACATAAAAAGAATAAACACATTGTTTTTTTATCATTCAATAAAAAAGATGAGTCAAAGAAACGTTGTTGAAGAACTACATAAACCTGCTCGAAGGAATTTTCCAAAAAGACGAGTTATTATTAAGGGCTTAGATGATTTATGGCAAGCTGATCTTGTTGAGATGATTGCATATTCACCTGAAAATGATAATTATCGATATCTTCTCACAGTTATTGACACATTTTCAAAATTTGATTGGATGGTTCCTATTAAAAATAAAACAGGAGTGAATGTCACTCTGGCTATGAGGGATATACTAAATAAAGGTCGTCACCCAAAAAATTTACAAACAGATGTGGAAAAGAATTTTTTAATGCATCTTTTCAAAAACTTATGAAACAATTTAAAATCAATCACTATTCTACATTTAGTGTTCTTAAAGCTTCGATTGTTGAACGATTTAATCGCACTTTGAGAGCCTATATGTGGAAAGAATTCAGTTTGAATGGATCATATCGTTGGATTGATATTATAGAACAGCTGACAAACACCTACAATAATTCTAAACATCGCACAATAAAGATGAAACCATCTCAAGTTAATACTACAAACGAAAAAATATTACTATCCAAAATTTATAATCATGTTAAAATTAATATTACTCCAAAATTTAAAATTGGGGATTCAGTCAGAATTAGTAAATATAAACATATATTTGAGAAAGGATACACACCAAATTGGACTACTGAAATATTTAAGATAATCAAAGTACAGCATACAAATCCGATAACATACCTATTGGAAGACTATCAAGGGCATTCTATTAAAGGAGGATTTTACGAACTCGAACTACAAAAAACTAAGTTCACCGATACATATCTAATCGAGAAAGTACTTCAAAGAAAAAAAGACAAGATATTTGTGAAATGGCTTGGTTTCTCATCAGATCACAACTCTTGGATACCTATTCCCAAAGACAATAAATAAAACATATCTTTTATAATTTTTGTTTGAAAATAAAACTTTATTGATAAGTAAATTTATATATGTTTTCTTTTTCTTAAGAGATATTCATTTGGTATGTTTGCTTCATTGTTTTGAAATTCAGTAATTCAACATCAGATTTATATTCAAGATCCTCCTTCATAAAGATCTCAACTTCTCCATTACTTAGCACTCTCTCTGTTTCATATTCATGATATTCATAACATTTAATACTGAGTGTACGTAGATTATAATTGCTATCATACGAACATCGAATTGTTAATGTCTTATCATCATCAAACTCGAGCTTAAAATGTCTATAAAAAACTTCTTTACTTTGAATAATTCCAGATATTTCAGTTTCTTTTTTAATTAAGTCTTGCCTAAAGCTCTCAATTGCCTACTCTACGGTTACTGTTTTCTCATCGAAAATTTTATTTATAGATTTTGTTGTTGTTGTTGTTGTGGTTGTTGACTCACCCTCTGATGCATGATTATCATTTTGGAATGATGTTGTATCTGAATTTGTACTATTGTGTAAAGTCTTAGCGTTTGTAAAAGTTAACAAACGAAACGATAATCCTATTTGTACTGTATCATTACTAGGCAAATTCAATGAAAACGAAAGATTGTCAGTTGTATTTGATTGTTGTAAATTTATATCCAAAGGTAGAGGTGATGTAATAATTAGTGAATTGAAAATAGACATAAAATGGATGAGAAAAACAGCATTTTAAAAGAAGGTTGTCAACCAATGGTTTATCGGAAACTAATAAACATAACACCCCAACATTATATTTTATATAATTTTATTCTATATATTGATATATATATATATATATATATATATATGTATAGCTCCTACGTCCTTTATTCTTATCTCATTTACATTTATAAAGATACATTCAATTGAAATAAGTCTTGAGCGCGTTCATTTTTCTCTTTATTCTTTTTAAATTTTTGAGGTGTATTAAGTAATTCTGCGTCACCAAACGGACAAAGCGATGGATATTCACCCTCTTTCCTCTTTAAAGCATTTGAATGAGGTGTAATCATTCCGCTCAGTGTTAGCTGTCCTCAACAATGTAATATCCCCACCTAAAAGTCTAAATCGTACATGCTGCATAGGTTCAAACTGTAACCTAAGACTGTGAATATGAGATATGCTCTCACCATTTCTAATATGAAACAGCTTACATTCTATCCCATGTTCTGGTTGTACTGGTAATCTCATTCCATCACTATAGAATGATACATCTGTAAATCTCATCTCCAACCAACCAGATTCACAGATACAGAATGTATCTCCTTCTCGTAATCTTTCAATCCAGAACATTTGTGGTTGTTGTCTCACCCTCTGCGAAGGTAGAAATCTAAATGAGTCTAAGAATCCTAATTCTAAAAACTCTCCTTGCTTGCTATTTACCAGCGCCGCCGCCGCCGCCACGCATCGCACCCGCCCGCATCGCACCCGCTCAGCACGCATTGCAACCTAATCAGTTCATTGCCCTACATTTATATAATATTCAATGGCACACTACCTCCTAACCACATACGTAATTTATTCAACTTTTTTTTTATATTATCCCAAACATTTTTTTTCCTTTTCTTAATTTACTTCCCAAACAACTTTTTTTTTTATATTATCCCAAACGTTAGCATCACACCTTATCATCCAATTTTTTCCTTTTCTTAATTTACTTCCCAACATCTTCAACCACCACAGCCTAGCCCCGCGTCGGTCGTCGCCTCGCATCACACCCCACACATCGATACCTAATCACTTCATTTGACCGTTGCTGCTGGTGTAGCCCCAAAAATAATTTATGCGTCAACCAAGATATGATTTCTACAATTTAAAACGAAACAAAAAAAACTTTAATAATTCTTAAGCCCCTAGTATATGATTATAAATCATACATAAAAAACATTATTTTCTCTTAGATCTTTAAACAACATGGCGATTACCATGAACTCACTTCTCAAGCAACATCATGCGATACTATTTTTGATAGCAAGACCATACGACCAGTATATAGGCTGCGCCGCCTGCGCCGCTGATCCAGAACCCGCTTATTTATACTACTTTGTTGGAACCAATTTATTTTTATTTCGATTTAAAATTCCACTTTGATAATTATTATTTGTAAAATAAAACCATAAAAAAACGACAAAATGTCGTCACAATCTTTTTTTTTTCAATTGATATTATTCAATGACAAATTGGGTGGTCCGGATATAGGCTCGAAGGACCATAAATGTTTTGGGTTGAGTGAATTTATTAATTTATTTAAAAAAAAAAGGAAAATGAAAGTTTAAAAATGAAACACAAGCTTTGATGGTTGAATTACAAGTCCGTCCCTTTTTTTTCGATGCCCTCCATCTCACCTTCATATTTTATAAAATTTACAAATACATTTATATAATTATGATTTTCCATCAAATATTTAACGAAGACGCCTGGTCACGTTCGGTGCCAATTGTAGGCGGCAGCATGATCTCATCGGAGTTAATTGTGCTGCTAACGATTTAAATAAGTATTCGCCCCTTATCTCTGTTCATGTTGAAAAATTTAAGGAAATTCGCGAAAGGTCTCAGACTAAATACTTAAAACTAGTTCCTTATAGACAAGCTAGTTGGCTATTTCTAAAACCAGCTATTGAGAGAATAATACAACTTTAAAATCCTTTAAGAGAATTTTTCTTATTTTAAGGAATTTGTTAAACAACTCTACATCTGAGGTCCTTCTTTCTTCATTTTATTCAATCCGATTCATCAATTTTTCGTGCGAGCATATTATAAGCAGAGCCCCAAAAAATTGTAATGCAATTCCTTAAATTAAAATTGAAATCTTAATTAGGAGAACAATTGATAACTTTGTTTGTAAACAAATTGATCAATGAATAATTCGAACAAAAATTTACTGACCAAAAGCAATGAAAAGCAAATATTCATCAATTTTACATAACGTGTTACGAATTTTTAAATCATTGGAATGTATCTTTTAAGGAATATGAAGTTTATAATTGGGTGATTCTTTGAAACATTCCTATGAAATAAATAGAATCTTCGTTATCTTTTGTCAACCAAACGTGGAGGGATACAACTATTAATGACACAAAATCGATAGAGAACAAAATAACTGTGGCCGAGAAATGAAAATATGTTTTTAGCATTTTTGCAAACTAAATATAAACTTCAAAAATCTTTTACTTATTGTCGAGCTAAACCTCTGTTTGCCAGGTTCAAATGCTCCAACCGAAAAAGTACTTTGCATAATAAATAATATTTGGAGAAATGAAATGTTAATGGTAAGATTAAACTATAATATTAGCTGTCAGCGAATTAAAAAATATTTAATAGGAAACGTTTTTGAGAACTTTGTTGATTTTGTACCAAACACGTTTTTCAATTTTCAAGTTTATGTCCCTGGTTTTGCTCAGAGAAATAGGGTCACCGTAACTTTAGTTCAAGTTTTGCATTTGGAAAACAAATCGTACTCGAGATTTTAATCAAAGCTGACATTACGATGACAGAGACCACAAAAAAGAGGGTCCCGCAATTCCGTCTGTCTGTCTGTACAACTCTACAGCCTAAACGGCTAACGCGATTTACTTCAAACTTGGTATTTAAACCTTTTAGGTGATTGTCCAAAATAGATTTTTGAATCGTTGTTTTAGCCCCAAAAATAACGGTACTTTCCATACAAATTTTTCTACCATCTTAATTATCTCGAAAACGGCTCTACGGATTTTGATAAAAATTGGTGTGTTTTCTACTTTGGGCATGGTCTATATTTTGGCAAACATTTTTTTTTAATATTTTGTTTTTAATGGCACCTGCCAATTTTTTATTTTTGACTTTTTCATAAGCGGCTCAACGGATTTCGATCAAAATTTCTATACAAGAGTTTCTTCTAATTCTAAATAATACTTCATAATTTTCGAAGAATTGGTTTTTATGGATTTTTGAAAAAAAAAAATTCAAAATTTAATATTTCGAAAACGGGTGGAAGATTTTTTCTGAAACTTTGCTTTTGAACTTATATTATTAAATGTTTAAAATCTTCATACCAATTTTTTTATAGAAAAAAATTAAGAATTTTTATGTATAACAATTTAACTGAAAAACGACTCTAAAAATACATTTAGCCGTTTCAATTAAGAATGTTTTGGATATAATGTAATCGAACATAGGAGCAAGTACGTGCGATCCAGTCGTGCATTTTATTTATGTAAATTTTGTTTTTTTTCTTTGCACTACACTACAATTCCCAGAACTACATTTTTGGACCGTGGAACATGATCTTTTGTTATGCATATTTTTTATAATCCATAATATGGTTCAATTCTGATAATACAAAACGACTAATGTTGTACAAAATGATATTACATGTGAATCCCCAAATGGAAAATGATTTAACTCTAAATAACTATTTTATAAACTCCGTCTTAAGAAGCCACGTGCGTGACAAGCCTAAAGATCAAAAATCGAACACATCCATTTTTGTGCTCTATTACCAGGTTCACCAACGTCATAGCAAATACGCAAAATTAGATCAGCGCCCTCAAAATTTGAGCAGCACAAACGAATAATGTCAAGTAAATTTCACTGGAATAAAAAGGTAAAGTAGAGTCCAGTGCGTTTTTGTTGTTGTATCTCTTTTTACATTTTGACTGACTGAGTTTCTTTTTATCACCAAAACACGTCTAATATTGCGCAAATAATAAAAATGTCTGTGTGCATCGAAAATAATGTCTCAAATTATTCGTGTGCTTTAAAAAGTTCATTCTAGGATCAAGAGTGAGCCGTAAATATTTAAATTCATCAACTTTTTCAATCAAAAATCACATAGAGCTGCAGTTTATTTTTTTCAAAATAAGTAAGCGGACCATTACCATGCAGACAATTACAATTCGGCAGCTTATATCTTGAACATTCAGGAGCATAAAAATAGGTTTTTTTTCAAAATTTTATAAGGAAGACAAAGTAAAAAACATAATTTTGGATTTGGAGCTCATAACCAAATTATGATCCGCAAACCAAATTCTCAATAACTCAAGATCACAGTAAATATCCGCAACCAGATTCAAGCTACTGCTTGAGCCATACGAAAAACCAACATCACAAGCAAATGCAGTTGGTATATCCCCAAAATCAAGTCCAAGTAGTGAATTGATATAAATCAGGAACAAAATTGGTCCGAAAATGGAACCTTGCGGTATACCTAAGCTTAGGAACTTAATTTCACTCCTTATCGCGTCTATTTTGACGCTCTGGGACATATTCACAAGATACGACCTAAAGAAGTTGAGCATAAAGCCACGAAAGCCAGCTTTTTCCAGATAGATGTGGTTAACCATATCAAAAGCTTTGGTGATATCAATAAATAAACAATCTGTATACTTTTTCTTGTCAAGATTTGACATTATTTGATCACAAAATTGTAAAAGGGCATCTTCAGTCGATTTTTCTTTCTGAAAGCCAAATTGGAAAGAATTAAAAAACTTTGTTTTAACTAAAAAATTTAATATTCTAGTCTTAACAAGCTTTTCAAAAATTTTGCTGAAAACTGAAAGAAGATAAATAGGCCTATAATTGCATATATCAACAGCAGAACCTTTTTTTAAAGTGGTACGACATCAGCACATTTAAGGGCAGTTGGAAAAACCCCATCAAATAAATAAAAGCTAAGACATCTAGTACATAGCACCCAATTTTTTTAAGAATTATATTAGATATACCATCAGCTCCACAAGAATGAGTTTTTCTTAAAATACCAATAGCCTTAAGTATTTCAAAGAAGTTATGGGCTCAAAACAAAAACTGTTAATTTGCAATGGTTCAACACGTCTGCACACAGGCACACAAATAGAACACTTAGTATTAGAGGGGCATGGTCGTAAATTGTTGGCAATATTGGAAAAAAAAACTATTAAAAGCATTAGCAATAGCGAGTTTGTCCGCTACATCGCAACCATTGATACAAATACTTTTAGGATTTTTTGAAGCAGAAGATTTATTTATTATGTTGTTAACGATTTTCCATTCATCCTTTAGATTTCCTTTTGCAGAATTGAATTGGCAGCGATAATAAATAATTATCCCGGAAAATCGGGATTACTTATTTAAGTTCTGCACAAAGTTTCATATATTTTCTTTTTATAGTTAAATTTTTAGGACACTTAACACTAGAAAGATAATCATACTTTTTATGACGTAAAAGATAATCATACGTCTCAGGGACATACGGCACTTTGTTAGTGTATTAAATGAAACCCATGAACTATTTATAAAATAATAACATTTTATTTATTGAAGTAGTTCATATTAAGAGAAATTAAGTAATGATTCAATAAAAATAAATATTAATTTAAGCAATCAAGACTAAAAACTTAAACTCCATTACAAATTAACAAAACCAAAAAGCTTATTTTTGAAGGTGCATTAAAATTGACTTTAAGTCTTAAAAGTTGCCTAATTAGCAATTTTAGGTTAAAAGTAAGTCTATTAATAATTCTTAGTAATTTTGAATCGCAACCGATTAATTTAAATACAAGAATGACACACGTCTCCTAGACGTATGGCATAGCTATAATTGTCACCACATATACTTACCGTCACACCACGACCGTCACGGGCAAGCTCCGACCACTGGTTTGGTTGGTTGGTTTCTTTATTGAGTCTTTTATAAAATGTTTTACAAAGGTGTTTGTTTCTCGTTTGCTTTAGAATATTATACTGCGGCTATTAAGTATTGCCTGCTTTGTCTGTAATGTAGCTGTTCACCTGTTGGTCGTTGTAATTTTGTATAGTTGAACTGCTTTGCTCATGAGCAGTATATCAGTTACATGTGACGTGTTGTCATCTAAATTAAGTAGTGGTACTGCTCTTACACAGAGGCAGTGCATCGGTAACTTGTGTCATGTTGCCACCTAAAACTAACTTAAAATAAATAAATATATACATATAATATAACTTGTGGCGCAGATCCATGTAAAAGACAAAAAAAAAATTGATCATAACAAGATTGCCAAAAGACTCAAAGATAAATCAATCAATCAGTAAATATATACGTGTATACAAATACTTATGTTTAACATTTCATTAAGATAGAGCGAGAACTCTACTTCGTTAATACATGATATAACTTGTGGCGTAGTGCCACCTAAGCCTAACCTAGAATAAATATATACATATATACAATCGCTTATGCTTAACATTTCATTTTAAGATAGAGCGAGAACTCTACATCGTTAACACATGAACGTATATACACTTAACATATAAATGAGCGAAACTAAATACTTTAAATAGGATATGTGATTAGATTTTATGTCGATTAATTAGTTATGAAGGTTAATTAACTTTTTATAATTATGCACAAATAGACTGTGAGTAATGAATTCGCCGTTGCTTGAAGAAATTGTTGCATTTTTGAAATGTTGCCTTAATAACTGTATCCAGGTCCGATTCTAACTCTGTCCTTTGCGATGTGGTATAGTTAGTACACGTTTCCAAGTACTGTATGTTACGGCCAGTTAATAGCGGACTGAGCTGCGTGTTATTTTACTGGCCTGACCTGATGTAAGCTATCCTGAGGATGCTTCAGTAATGGTACAGCATCTTCTATTGCAGAAGTTGTGTGGATGGGTATGATGAGCGAAACTTGGAACTGGGTATTGAACGGATTCGGTTGGCTTTTCGGTTATTGTTCCGATTGATAAGTTTCGGCTCATTACTATTAAATGTTACGTGAACTTGCACAACTTATAGGACACGGATTACTTTTTTTTTTTTTTTTTTTTTCGTTTTTCAAGTTTATTTTAAAACACTGTTACTTATTTTTTAATATTTTTAATTGGAGGCGTGACGAGGCACACAACCATCCGTGGCGAAAGCCAGTAGCCAACCCCAGTTAATATTTGGTTGATACTCGCTCCGACCACTGACTGAGCGGCTTACAGGTAAAAGGATATTACATTTTTTTTGCGCGCGATACGTCTGGCAGACGTAGTAGATTATCTTATTAGGGTTAAAGCATCTTTTTCTTCACATATTTTTACCTCTAACCTTATTTATTAAGTAATTAGAAATGTAAGGTTATCCATATATTATTTTTGTTTTTGTGGACTGTGTAGATTTAAGTCCAATTGAAATATTTTATGACCTTTAGTCCAAATTGCGTTTTCCTTGGGCACGATAGCTTGGCTCATCAGTTAGATGATATCGTGTCCTTCTAAGACGCACTATTTCTTGATCGTGTGGCCCATAAAATCAAAAGTTAAGCTATAAACCCATGTCAAAAACTCAGTTCTTAAAATCGATACTAACCGATGGTGTTGCCTTGAAGCGGTAAGTTTAAAAGCTAATATGTTGTTTAGAACCGAATATATTTTTTATAAACAAAAAAACAAAAAAAGACCCCTGGTATGTACTTCCCCCTGATTTGGGGTAAGTGCATATCATTGAGTAAAACTTTTTTGTTTGTTGCATGAATTATTTGCTGTAAAGGATAATAAATAAGGAGTATTTTGTCTATTAAAAACAGTTTATAGTTAAAAGATATCTTTATTTATTCAAAAGTTACAAGCTTTTTCACACGGATGTAAGCCCTTAAAAATAAAATTGGTAAAACACAAAAATAGTCTCAAATTCATGGAGCTATATAGGGTCAGTGTTCTTCTTTTTCGGCCATACTAACGACTGGGGCTTTTTTATTGAAAGACTATGGCGCTTTTTGAAATTTTAGAACAAGTTTTCTCCTGGTGTTCCATTTTTAAAATTAGTCAGCAAGTTATTACCTCGAACGAATTGTCCTATCAATTCCAAAACTTCCTTGCGGGATAAACCAAAACCCCATTTTCCAATGCTTTGAGTCCTTTTCTTCGAAAAAAGGAAGAGCCCAAGGTCGACAATGTGTCCTACTTTTAGCTCCTCTATTCCTTCTTACGTGGCAGATAATTGTATTCTTTGGAATTTTGTTTATGACGCTGGCACGGTAGCTTGTCATTTGGCCACTTTTTTACTTTAGTGACCGATTCCAGCAATACTGGTTGGGAATAAGACCTGCCTCGTGTTGTTTTTCGTTGAAAATAAATTTGTGTTTTTTTAAGCCCCGGGGAAATTGGACGAAAAAAACGATGAGTGCGATTAACAATTTCATGCTAAATCCAACAACAATTAATCCCCTGGGGTGCTTTACTTAAACCCAGAGAATTCTCGGGGCTTAGCTTTTAAAATGTATAGAAACTTCAAAAGTGTCATTTTGACATGTCAGTTAATTATTAATTTTGTGAATTGCAAAATTCAAAGTTAAAAGTGGCTTAGAAATATTCTTTTGACTATTGTAATTTATTTTACTTTTTTTAGCATATTGGAAGGCTATTCGACTGATTCGGCCATATGATGCTCTTGTGGAGTTAACTAAACGTCGCCGCACTTGTCAGGATATAAGCCGTAATGGCAAAAGTTCTGCGTGGTTCATGAGGATGTGATTCCGTCTCTTGTTTGGATTGCCCGTTTCCAACTAGATGATGGCATCTCAGCAATAATTCACAAAGTATTGCAAGCTGCCTTCTGTAGTAACAACCAAGCAAAACAAGATTCTAACAAACAATCTGTGTCCTCATCCTAGACGTGGTGATAAATCCGAGGACAATGAAATCACATCTGAGATCTGGCTCTAAATTCCATCCAACACATTGTAGTACATGTGTGCACCAGTTATTCTTGCCCTTTGTCCCCCATCATATGCTTTACCGGTTTTCATTTAATTTCATTTATTTCGAGAGAAAGTATCTATTTTACAATGACGCATTAAGATTATTATCTTTTAGAGCATCTATATTAATTTAACACACAAAAAAATACAATACGTTTTTAGAAAAAGTGGAAAAATATATATATAAAAGTTTATAACAGCAATGAGCTAGGTATATAGAATAATAATACGATAATTTAAGCTTGATTTGAAAAGTGCAAAAATAATTTCCTCTTAAAAGCAGTTGGTGTGGTAGTACTTTGCAATTCATTTGTTAGTGAATTCCACAAACGAATTGCAGATACGTAAACTGAACGTTCACCTATGCTGTGCGAGACACGCGGCAGGATTAGTTTTCATCCTCTCTGTAATTGGGCAAAAATAAGACTTTCACTGAGGTAACTAGGACACCTATTATGGATGATATTATGGAGTTTTAATACTATCCTGAATTTCAGATAATCATCAAGGTACATCCCAAGGAGGATGTGTCGTAGATGAGATACACTAGAATATCTCGGTATACTGTAAATAAATCGAATACAATCGTTTAGAGCTACATTTAGTCTTCGCTTACATTCATAATCAAAAATTGGATAAACTAAGTAGTTATAAGTAAAGTAAGGCAAAATTAAAGATTTTAAAAGTTGTAACTTCATTTTGGGTAACAACAAGGCTGAGGAATATCTTAGAGATCTTAACGCACCGTAAATTTTCCTAATGCCATCTGAAATGGCCTTACAACAACTTAGATTACAATTTATTTTATATTCGAAGTAAGCAACATGATTCACATAAAAAACTATTTCATTATTTAGAAGAACTGAAGGAAAATCAAATGGGTTGAGCTCATCTCTAGTGCACAACATGGCGACAGACTTTGTCGGGTTAAGTTTCAAACAATTATCATTAGACCACTTATGGATGTGACTTAAATCCTCATTTAGTCTAAATATACAGTCCTCCATCAAACCAATTGTACGAAATATGTAAATTACAACATCATCAGCATACATATGAACTCGACAGTTGCGAATAACGTCAAGAAGGTCATTTATAAATAAGGAAAATAGCAAAGGACCAAGAACAGATCCTTGAGGTATTCCAATATTCGTAATGAAGGGATTAGTAATCCCAGTATCAGTTTTAATTTGCTGAACTCTATCCACCAGTTAATTGCACAATAGCTTGAGGGATGTGCTGGAATAATTAAAATTCAACCTAAGTTTAGAGAGTAGTATAGAGTGGTCGATACTGTCGAATGCCTTCCAAAAATCTAAGAGGACAATAACAACAAACTTCTCAGAATCAAGAGCAAGGCGTATGTCTGATGTAACTTTAATTACTGCTGATTAACAGCTGTGATTATTTCGAAACCCAGACTGCCATTTGGATAGAAAAGAGTGTTCATTTAAATAAATTTGAATTTGACCATGCATTATTTTTTTCAAATAGCTTGCACGGGTACAATATAATACAGATTGGCCTATACTCAGAGGGCTTAGAAGGATTAGCTTTTTTGGGAACAGGAATAATGTTAGAATTTTTCCACGTATCAGGAAATTCACCGCTATAAATACAAAAATTGTATATGTGGAGTAAATAGTTGAATATAATGGGGAGTACAAGCTTTACAAACTTCGGCGAAATAGCATCAGGACCAATCGCATTAGATTTGACTGATCTCACAGAGCTTAACAGCTCATATTCACCAATTCATGCAAATGAGAAAGAGCTTTCATTCTCAGGCACGGTACAAATATTTCGGGGAATTGTTGAATCAGACAAAGAAGGAATCAAAACATAAGACATTACATCAGGACTAAAGGTGCATTTGTTTTTGTTCTTATCATATTTGACACCAAGTGTTTCAGGTTTCCCAACAGTTTCTTAGAGCTCAGAGAGGGATCAAGTTTCTGTAATAAATATGTACGTTTCGAGTTTCTAATAGTAGAGTTGACTTTATTTCGGGCATACATAAACCATTAAATTCGTCTATTCCTGAGAATCAAATAGCCGAAATTGCAGATCCGTTAAATGAACTAACTAGGACTGGTTTTGGTGTCTCCTGTGCTGATGGGACTGACGTTTTAGAAAGCTTATTAGCGATAAATTCTAACTCTGTTGGTGTTGATGACTTGAATCCAATTTTTCTCAAAACCATACTGCCTTATGTACTGAAATATATTACTCACATATTTAATTCTATTCTTAGGACCAGTACATTGCCTGTGGCCTGAAAACAAGCCAAGATTATACATGTCCCTAAAAATCGCAAATGTGATGATTTCCGACCCAAATCTATATTACCATTTCTTTCCAAATCTCTGGAAAGGCTAATGAATAATCAGATACGAGTTTTTCTTAATGCAAATGGAATGATATGTAATAATCAATCAGGTCTTAGAACTAAGCAGAGCTGTACGACTGTTCTAATTGTGGTTGTGGAAAATATTAGAGTAGCTGTCGACGATAATAGAATTACTATTCTTACTCTCTTAGATTTCACTTAGGATTTTGACACCGTCAATCATATCACACTTTGTCAAAACCTAAAAATCAATGTCTTCCTTTCTTCCTTTATATAGTGGTGTTCCTGAGGGCCCTATGTTGTTTTCTATGTATATTAATGATCTACCTTCTTGCTCGCTGAACTCTTCCTTGCACATGTACGCGGATGATGTGCAATTATATAATAGTTTTCCAATTGGCATGCTTGAGAACGGCGCGCATTAAGTCAATGTGGATTTGAATAAAATAGTAGTCTGGTCCCGTAAAAATGATCTTTATTTGAATCGAAAGAAATCGAAGTGCCTAGTCATTTCCAGGACCAACGTTGACACCTCAGTTTTGTTGATTCCGCGAAAAATCTGGGAGTAACGTTTAATAAAACTTTAACTTAGAATGACCATAATAGACTAACGTTATGTAAGGTCTATGGTGGTATTCGTATGCTATGGACTTCTTATCATTGAATACCCTTTAAAACCCGATCTTTGTTGGTTAAAACCCTAATCGTTCCAATTATGCTTTTTTGTTGTGAAGATTTTAATAACTGTGATTATGAGCATAAGCTCACAATGTTGCGTTAAATAGCATAGCACGTTATGTTAATGGGCTTAGGAAATATGACCACACCTCACAATTTTCTAAATCTTTATACGGCATCACTCTGGAAAATTTATTTAAGCACAGAACTTTAACTTTGTTTCACAATATTTTACAATGGCGTCAACCTGAATACCTTTTTCATAAAATTAGTTTCCCACAATCTAGTAGATCTGGTAACATTAACCCAATACGCTGCTCTTATTTCATATCTGAACGACAGTTTTATGTGTATGCTATTCGATTATGAAATTCACTCCCGGTTCTATTAGGATGGTAAGCTGTACGATACGGTTTCGAAAGTGCTCAGAGAATATTTTGAGAGATTTTGATGATGATGATTTGTTTTTTTTTATATATAAACTTTTATTTCTTTAGTATGTATAATGTAAGTTCCATTTCATTTTCATTTATAATTTATTTTTTCTCTTGATATTGAAATACTACTATGTCTAAATTCATATGAATAAGCTTTTCTCCTTTTTAATTATTTATGTATATACTATGTCACTTAAGCAATTGCATAATGAATACACTAATAGTATTAAGATACTGATGTTTACTATAATTTATAAGATATTGTATCTTACTTAGTAAATAATAATAAATAAATAAATCTAAATCGAAATCTAAAATCTATTTCTCAAAAACTAGTCATTGAAACAACTTGATTTAAAAATAAAATGAAAGAAGTTCCTGGCTTTTCAAGAGGGTATAACACGGCATCGTAGGTGTTCTTATTATTTACCGGGTTTCAATTAATTTTTTTTGAAAATTGCCCCACCCGTCTAAGCAAAGGAGAATAGACCCCCCACCCCTATAACACGATATTTTCCTTGTCTCGGCCAAACATACACCCTCTAGCTCTTTGTCACATTCTAGGTGAATCGCCCTGTATAATATACATTATATAATTACCCTCCTTGACCATCCTATTTCTTATTCTTTTAGAAATTTAACTTTGAATAAAAATGGATATAACCAAGTACTTTAAGAGGCCGAAAGCGTCTGAAGATGATGTCAATACTGTTAATAGGAAGAAGAAAATTTTGGAAGAAGGTATAACTGGTACTGTTAGAGACCAGATTAGTGTCGCAAATTTAAGTTTTAACAAAGAGCCATGCTGCTCAAAATCTTTAGAACTTCCTTATGTAGCAGAAGCTGAAGGCAAAAACGATATCGGTTTATTTGCGGGAAAAAGAGATACTGACGATAAAACAAAATATGATCTTTTGAAAAATCCATAGATGCCAGAGCCAGATTATGATTTTAGAAGTGATATTGAAAAGGACAGAAAACGTTGGTTTAAGTATCAGTGGCTTATTGAAACTAACACTTGGCTTAGTTACTCCCAATATTTAAAAGGGACTCTCTGTCGCACATGTGTTTTATTTGCACCGAATATACACAAAGGGGTACTAGGAGTATAGATTGTTAGATCCTTAACAAAATTAAATGATTTCCACAACTGTGTCAGCATTCACATTAAATCTAAATAGCATGCAGAGTCACTAGAGAAAGCTAACTATTTCCTTAATTGCTATGAAGATAAAACACTCTCTGTCATTGATCAAGTGAACCCTGGCGCGCTTAACCAAATATCAAAAACCAGGAAAAAACTTGGGCCCATCTTGTCAACAATTATTTTTTGTGGAATTCATGATCTACCATTAAGAGAAAAGAAATCAGATTCCTAAGTATTAAACGATCTTCTTCAGTATCGCATATAGGGCGGAGATGTTATGTAACAGGCTCATTTGGAAAATGATGCGAAAAATGACAAATATACATCTCATAGGATTCAAAATGAATTTCTTTCTTTCTGTGAAGAAGAGATGAAAGCTATCTTAGTTAAAGAAGCCAATCTATTCAATGCATTTTAAGTCGTTGCGGATGAAACATCAGCCATTTCAGGACAAGAACAGCTTTCAATCGGAATTCGATTTGTAAAAAGGGTAACAGAGGGAAATGCTGAAGTTTGTGAGGAATTTCTTGGATTTCAGCCTCTTAGCAAATTAATGCTTTCTCAATTTCCAGTGCAATACTCAGGTTTTTAAAAAATTCCCGACTTGACTTAAAAAAATTATCTGGTCAAGGTTGTTCTACAATGGCAGAATGTGAGGGAGGTGTTGCTAAACTAATACTAAACAAGTATCCGAAAGCTCTATTTTGTCACTGTGCTAGTTACAAATTAAATTTAGAAATCAATGACCAAAATAATATTCCCCTTGTTAGAAACACAACTGGGACTATTAAACAAATAATAAAATTTTTCAGAGAAGATCTAAGGTGTGCAATTTACCTATATTTTGTGAAATAATGTGATCTTCGAAATATAAATCAAGTGATAAAATCTGAAACAACAACCACCTACAGTCTCAGAACATCGCGCCACACATCTTTCCTATCATTCTTTCTCTTCCTTAACCTCACCCTCACGCCCGCGCTGTGTTGAAACATTTAAAGGTTAGTATAATCCCTTGAGCGTGTACAATTAAAAAAAAAATAGAATATTTTCTGAAAATTTTACATCAATTATGAAAACATTAGAAACGCTTTCTGGTGAGGCAAATAAAGCTACTAGGAAGGCAGCTAACAACCTATATTTTTCTGCAGCAAATTCAGGCTTTATTTTGGCCATGTGTATCATGGCAAAATATAGTGTAATTTTAGAACCAGTAACATAAGCTCTGCACGCTGAAGGCCTTGAGCTTTTTGAAGTTCAAATTCATGTTGAACAAATAATAAAACTATTTAAAAAACAAAGATCTGAAGCTGCACAAAATTTTCAATGCCTGTTTGAGAAGGCTGAAGAAATATCAGAAGAAATGGGGATTGAAATAAAAAAAGCCTCGTATAGCCAAAATACAACAGCACACACAAAACTATATTGCTGACTCACCAGAGGCCTACTATAGAGTTTCTCTTTTATTCCATATATGGATTCTATAATCTATTCCTTGGAATCACGCTTTGGAGAAAAAAACAAAATTATTCTCTCATAATATTCGCTTCGTCCAACTGGAATGGAAAAATTGGAAAACGTCGAATTTATATCAAAAATGAAGCAAATAGATAGCCTCTACAACGTAGACCGTTTCATGATAGAAACAGATCTTTGGTATAATCTTTGTTATGGTAAAGAGGCTTCAACTATTAGCTTTGTTGAACTATTCAACAAACATTCACAATGTCTACCAAGTTAGAGGAAAATAATAGAGGTATGCTTATCGTTACCTTCAACTTCGTGCAATGCTGAAAGAAGTTTCAGCACTCTTCGCAGAGTAAAAACTTGGCTGCGGTCGACAATGAGCAATCATCGACTAAGTGCGCTTTGTATGCTTTCTTCACATAGAGATCGGTTATCTACTCAAGCCGCAAGAGCATTTTTTGAAAAAAGCGTGCTAGATAGATTCTCCAGGGAAGCACCAAGAAGGTTACAACTTCTCTTCCCAGAAAAACTATTTCATAATTTTTTTTTTATGAATTAAGAAAAATATTTAAATTAATAAATGATATTTTTTTATATCTTGCTCGTAAATATTATATTTTTTGCATCTTTGCATCTTAAATCCTCATTTAGTCTAAATATACAGTCCTCCATCAAACCAATTGTACGAAATATGTAAATTACAACATCATCAGCATACATATGAACTCGACAGTTGCCAATAACGTCAGGAAGGTCGTTTATAAATAAGGAAAATAGCAAAGGACCAAGAACAGATCCTTGAGGTATTCCAATATTCGTAATGAAGGGACGAGAAATCCCAGTATCAGTTTTAATTTGCTGAACTCTATCCACCAGTTAATTGCAAAATAGCTTGAGGGATGTGTTGAAAAATTAGAATTCAACCTAAGTTTTGAAAGTAGTATAGAGTGGTCGATACTGTCGAATGCCTTCGAAAAATCTAAGAGGACAATAACACCAAACTTCTTACAATCAAGAGCCGAGCGTATGTCTGATGTAACTGAATGTGATTATTTCGAAACACACACTGCCATTTGGATAGAAAAGAGTGTTCGTTTAAATAAATTTGAATTCGACCATGCATTATTTTTTCAAATAGCTTGCACGGGTGCGATATAATACTGATGGGCCTATACTCAGAGGGCTTAGAAGGATTAGCCTTTTTGGGAACAGGAATAATGTTAGAATTTTTCCACGTATCAGGAAATTCACCGCTATAAATACAAAAATTGAATATGTGGAGTAAATAGTTGAATATAATGGGGAGTACAAGCTTTACAAACTTCGGCGAAATAGCATCAGGACCAATCGCATTAGATTTGCCTGATCTCACAGAGCTTAAGAGTTCATATTCACCAATGCATGCAAATGAGAAAGAGCTTTCATTCTCAGACACGGTAAAAATATTTCGGGGAATTGTTGAATCAGACAAAGAAGGAATCAAAACATAAGATATTACATCAGCACTAAAGGTGCATTTGTTTTTGTTTTTATCATAAAAAACTGCGAAAAAACGCTCTCTCTCCCGAATGATATATTTTATGTCGCGATTGAACCACGGACACTTATTTATTTTTATTTTCTTAGTAACTATTGGGATATAGTTATCATATAACCGAGTTATAAAATTATTGAACAATCGAACCTTGATATTCACATCTGCAGAGAAATAAATCTCATTCAATTCTAAGCTAGAGAAATTTGATCTTATGTCTTCAAAGTTGAAGCTACGAAACGACTTGTAACTGAAAATACAAGTAGAATCTGTTCTGCCAACATCAAACTGAAACGAGCAAAATATAAAATCATGGATAAACTCGGTCCAATTTGATCATTTCCCAGAATTCTGTGCATGGAGCTAGTTAAAAACATGTCAATTAAGGAGGGGTTTACTTCAGACTTGAAACAAGTTGGCCATCGATTATTTATGACTTCTAAACCCATTTTATCACAGAAATGATTAAAAAATCGCAAAGATCTATTATCAATTAAAAAGTTAACATTAAAATCACCTCCTATCAAGACATCGCTGTATTTCGGACTAAGTTCTATAAGAGTTTCTTCCAATTCAATTAGGTTTTCTTCTTTTAATATATTTGGGGGACTGTATATAGCAGCAAGCAAGCACTTTTCAATTGAATTACTCATTTCAACACAAACAAAACCACTATTAGTTTCAGTTGATTTGAAAACTGTAGAGGCTGAGATGTTTTCACGTACATACACACATACTCCATCCCCAACTCTATTTTCTCTATCACTCCTGTGCATATTGAAACCAGGTAAATTAACTATTGCATCTGATATATAAGTGTTCAGCCATACAAATTTTCCTTCTGGAGTCCAATATGACTTCAATTCGCTGTCAAACACTATAACTACTTTATGGTATTTATGAAGACAGTAACAAAAAGGAAAAACTTATAAATTTGTTGTGAAATATGTGGCAGCTTCTACCATCTTATGGACGCAGATCAGCTCAGTTTGTAGATATCCTAGGATATCAGTGAAATTTGAGGAAAAGTCCTAATTATATGAATATTTTGGAATTATTATGAACACCGTATGCTTTTTAAGACAATGCTCATAATAAAACTATATATCTGCAAAAAAAACATCAAATTGCCATATTGCAAATTAAATTCGATTGTGTAATGTCAAAAAAGAAATGCTTTATTAAAACTTTTGAAGTCAAATTAAAGTTCCTTAATAAAAAACAAATTCAGTTAAATATATTGTTTAAAACTAATACGACCAAATACATATCAAAAATTATTCTCTTAGGAGGCCAAGCAATTGGGCGAGCATTTGAGAAAGCTCTCAATTAAGAGGCAGTTAAACGTGCTGGCGGTTGTCAACAAGAACAAAACGGAGCTGCTGCAAATGCAAGAACAGGTACTTATTTATATTCGTTGTTTTTCAAGATATCCGCAATGCTATATAAATATATTTTTTAGGAATGACATAAGAAGTAGCCAAACAAATACTCAAATAAAAAAAAGACCTGAAACCAGAAGAAATTCAAAAAAAATTCGAACGTCATTCTAAATGAATGATAAAAGCAAAAGCGACTCATTCTATTTACAAGCATGGGCCAGCAAGCCCATATTTCATAGTATGTATTACCTTGCTCAAATGTGTTTACACAGTCGTACTTCCCAGCAGACACACGATGTCAGTCTAATTTATTTGTTTTTCGTATACAGCACGGCGCTGTATACTTGTACGTGTACATTTCTGCGTAAATCTTTTTCTGCCTCTACCTGGGAGCTGGAAGAAGGAAAAAAAGAGAGAATAGGAAATTCCACAGAACCATGCCGATGCCGGTTTTCACTAATACATCAAAAGGCATAATATATAAGTTCTGATTCTGACTTCGCCAAAGAAGGAAACATAGCTATAACATATATTTTCCGTCACCGTTCAGAAACTGTTAAAAAGACATAAGACAGACAACTGAGTGGTGGTTCTCTCTTCTTGCCAACAAGCTTGAAATCAGCTGATGTGCCATTTATTGTATATAAGCGCCCTCCTACGCATTTTAAATGGGGAAAGCTTACTACATGAGTAAAATAAATGCCACGAAAAAAAGTTCTCCTCGACGTCATTTTATACGCATTCACGGGGCCGAAAAAATATTTCGCGGGTGTTTCAGGCAAGTGACCAAGGGGGGTACCAGTCACTTCTCTTTTTAGGATACATTGCATACACACATATTATTTTTGAATCTTTTTCTTCTTTTTTATGCATGAGTTTTTTAATTTGCTTTCCCCTTTATCAATATTCTAGTATTCACGCCGATGCGCTACAGAATTTCTGAAGTAAGCGGTCTCATTTCAAATGTGTAATAAAGAAGTAACAAAAAGGCTATTTAATTTTCCACCGGGTCTTAGTGTTATTTACGCTGAACCTTTAGATCAGTGCTACAAAAAAAACAATTCCGAAATATTATAATTCAGTTAAGACATCTACATATAGGTATAAAATATCCAGAATCAAAAATAACGAAACTGTATTTCGATTTGTGTTTTTCTTTGGTGGCGTAACAACTTTAAGTTAGTAAGTACAAATTTCTCTTTTTAAGGACTTATGTAATAGTGTTTTTTGAATTCCGTTTCGTCAGTGAATATAGGTGTGTTTTTCATTTATACACAGGCATATTGTTTTTGATTCTTTTCTTACTTTTTTATGTACTCGTACACAAATGTATCTCGGTTTAGATTAGGTAAATGCAAAATTTTCTAACTTCATACTTTACATATTGCAACAGGCCTTATTCTCTTTGGAAAAAAGTATTCTCTTAGTAAAAAGAAGAAAACGCAAATAATAATATATTTTTCTTTTTGTGGACTGTGTGGAATAAAGCCAAATTGAAGATTTTTATGACCTGTAGTCCAAAATGCGTTTCGCCCAGGTACGATAGTTGGGCTCATCAGTTAGAGGCTATCGTTCCCTTCTAAGACGCAATGTTTTTCGGTCAATGGTTAGCGGCTATTATAAAATTTGCAGCATTTACACAATGCAAATTATATTATTTAGGAGAATTTGGTTAAAGTCGTGCACCTAAATGTATGTTATGCCCGCGGCCTGGCCAGTAATAGAATAGAAGAAAACGCAAATAATAATATATTTTTGTTTTTGTGGATTGTGTGAAATAAAGCCAAATTGAAGATTTTTATGAAACGCATTTTGGACTACGGGTCATACATACATTTAGGTGCACGAATTTAACCAAACTCCCCTAAATAATATAATTTGCAGTTGTAAATGCTGCAAATTTTATAATAGTTGGTAATCATCGACCGAAAAACATTGCGTCTTAGAAGGGTACGATAGCATCTAACAGATGAGCCCAGTTTGTTTGTTAACTACAATACTAAATATGTCCTACTTAAGAGACAAATATAGATCGAGGTTTTTTCTTTTATAAAATTGTCATTTCGAATTTGAATGCCAACTCGTCAACACACCACGATGTCAAACTACTCTCGAGAAGAATCCGCTAGGACATGCACGGTTTAGCTTATAGTTGAGAGAGTTAAGCCCAAAGACTTTACGCGGACAGATATGCCAATAGGAGTTGTTCAAATCGTACAACTTTTTAAGAATCCTCTAAGGTCTTCGAGATCAAGGAGGATTAAAAAACAGGTAGAACCGACGCGGTGCCGCCACCCACCGTAACAAACAAATTGGCAGGTCGATTTTTAGATGTTATCAATGAAAATGAATGGTCGAATGGGATTAATGACTTGGTTTGTATCTTTATTGCAGACTAATAATATGCTGAATATTTAAAAATAATAAAAGGAACGTTTATCCTATAATTCACTAATTGAGCTAAATGTCCAGTCACGTAAGAATTAAAAAAAAGGCTTTTCTTAAAAAAAAGTTGATTTGGTTATTTTTAATCTTCTCAAAAAGCACAAGACAATTTAGCTTTCGGTTTTCTGATTTTGACTACAATTTATTGAGAGCATTGAATTTGGGAAACAAAAATACTACTTAATTACGTAAAATTTTGAAAAAAAATAGTTTGAAAATTTAAAAAAATTAATGTCCTCAAAAGCTCTGAGCTCACGGATAGCATGAAATCACTTTATCTATTTCCTGTAAATACAGTAACACCAACATACTTTACAAAAAACAATAGTACCTTGCTGGATATGTTTTTTGTGAGTCATTTATATAAAGTTCTTCTTTATGACCAATTGTCTGCTGCTTGTTTCTCTCATCACGATCTAATTTATCTTACGTTCGAATGTTGGCCTTTCCAATCATCATCTACCTATAGCTATAGAGATTTCAAAAATGTTGACAGACTGCAGCTAGAATCAGATTTGAATTCCATTGAGTGGTTTCAAATTTATAGTATGTTATCTGTTGATGACCAAGTACAATTTTTTCAAAATAATGTAAGCTATCTCTTCAATTCACATGTCAATCTAATTACAAAAGAATCTCGAACTCAAAATCAAACTTGGTTTGATGACAATATAAAATCTCTAGTAAGAGAACGCAAAGTAGCGTACAGACACTGGAAGACTTTTAGGGTTGATGAACTGTTTGATATACATAAAGTTTTTAGTAATAAAATAGTTTGTAAAATACTTGAATCCAAAAAAAGTTTTTATGCTCCTAAATTAGACCATTTTATTGGTGTTGGCAAGCAAATTAACTGCTGCACTACATCTATTGATTATAATGAACTTTACAAAAGTTTCACCTCATTAAATTCGTCTATTCCTGAGAATCAAATAGCCGAAATTGCAGATCCGTTAAATGAACTAACTAGGACTGGTTTTGGTTTCTAGTATGTTGATGTGACTGACGTTTTAGAAAGCATATTAGCGATAAAGTCTAACTCTGTTGGTGTTGATGACTTGAATCCAATTGTTCTCAAAGCCATACTGCCTTATGTACTTAAATATATTACTCACATATTTAACTCTATTCTTATGATCAGTACATTTCCTGTGACTTGGAAACAAGCCAAGATTATACTTGTCCCTAAAAATCGCAAATGTAATGATTTCCGACCCATATCTATATTACCATTTCTTTCCAAATCTCTGGAAAGACTAATGAATAATCAAATAAGAGTTTTTCTTAATGAAAATGGAATTATAGGTAATAATCAATCAGGTCTTAGAACTAAGCAGAGCTGTACGACTGTTCTAATTGTGGTTGTGAAAAATATTAGAGTTGCTGTCGACGATAATAGGATTACTATTCTTACTCTCTTAGATTTCTCTAAGGATTTTGACACCGTTAATCATATCACACTTTGTCAAAGCCTAAAAAATCAGTTTTGTTTCAGATCACAATTTGCAAAACTTTTGCTTTCTTATTTAACAAATAGGTCGCAGGCAGTTTATGCTAACGCCTCAATGCCTTCCTTTCTTCCTTTATATAGAGGTGTTCCTGAGGGCTCTATTTTGGGCCCTTTGTCGTTTTCTATGTATATTAATGATCTACCTTCTTGCTCGCTGAACTCTTCCTTGCACATGTACGCGGATGATGTGCAATTATATAATAGCTTTCCAATTGGCATACTTGAGAACGGCGCGCATGAAGTCAATGTGGATTTGAATAAAATAGTAGTCTGATCCCGTAAAAATAATCTTTGTTTGAATCCAAAGAAATCGAAGTACCTAGTCATTTCCAGGACCAACGTTGACACCTCATACTTCCCTGAAATTTATATGAACAATACAGCAATCAGTTTTGTTGATTCTGCGAAAAATCTGGGAGTAACGTTTAATAAAATTTTAACATGGAATGACCATATTAGACTAACGTTAGGTAAGGTCTATGGTTGTATTCGTATGCTATGGACTTCTTATCATTAAATACCCTTGAAAACCAGATCTTTGTTGGTTAAAACCCTAATCGTTCAAATTATGCTTTCTTGTTGTGTAGATTTTAGTAACTGTGATTATGAGCATAACCTCATAATATTGCGTTCAATAGCATAGCATGTTATGTCTATGGGCTTAAGAAATATGACCATACCTCACAATTTTCTAAATCTTTATACGGCATCACTCTGGACAATTTATTTAAGCACAGAAATTTAACTTTGTTTCACAGTGTCTTACAATCGCGTCAACCTGAATACCTTTTTCATAAAATTAGTTTCCCAGAATCTAGTAGATCTTGAAACATTATCCCAATACGCTGCCCTTATTTAATATCTGAACGACAGTTTTATGTGTATGATATTCGATTATGAAATTCACTCCCTCGTTCTATTAGAATGGTAAGCGTACATGGTTTCGAAAGATATATTTTGGAAGATTTTGATGATGATAATTTGTTTTTAATTTGTTTTTTTCTTATATAAAATTTTATTGTTTTTAGTATGTATAATGTTAATTCCATTTCATTTTCATTTATAATTTATTTTTTATCTTGAAATTGAAATACTACAATTTTTAAATTCATATGAATAAGCTTTTCTCCTTTTTAATTATTTATGTATATACTATGTCACTTAAGCAATTGCCTAATGAATATACTAATAGTATTAAGATACTGATGTTTACTCTTATTTATAAGATATTGTATCTTACTGACTAAATAATAATAAATAAATAAATCTAAATCTAGAATCTATTTCTCAAAAACTATTCATTGAAACAACTTGATTTAAAAATAAAATGAAAGAAGTTCCTGGCTTTACAAGAGGGTATAACACGGCATCGTAGGTGTTCATATAATTTTTTGGTTTCAAGTCATTTTTTTCGAAAATTGCCCCTCCCGGCTAAGGAGATGGGAATAGACCCATCCCCTTTTACACGATATTTTTCTTGTCTCGACCAAACATACACCCTCTAGCTATTTGTCACATCCTAGGTGAATCACCCTGTATAATATATATTATATAATTACCCTCTTTGACCATCCTATTTCTTATTCTATTAGAAATCTAACTTTGAATAAAAATGGATATAACCAAGTACTTTAAGAGGCCGAAAGCGCCTGAAGATGATGAAGAAACTGTTAATAGAAAGAAGAAAATTTTGGAAGAAGGTAGAACTGGTACTGGTAGAGACCAGATTCGTGTCGCAAATTTAAGCTTTAATGAAGAGCCATGCTGCTCAAAATCTTTAGAGCTTCCTTATGTAGCAGAAGCTGAAGGCAAAAACGATATCGGTTTATTTGTGTGAGAAAGAGATACTGACGATAAAACAAAATATGATCTTTTGAAAAATCCATGGACTCCAGATTTTAGAAGTGATATTGAAAAGGACAGACAACGTTGGTTTAAGTATCAGTGGCTTATTGAAAATAACACTTGTATAAGTTACTCCCAACATTTAAAAGGGACTCTCTGCCGCACATGTGTTTTATTTGCACCGAATGCACACAAGAGAGTATAGATTGTTAGATCCTTAACAAAATTAAATTATTTCCACAACGGTGTCAGCACTCATATTAAATCTGAATGGCATGCAGAGTCACTAGAGAAAGCTAACTATTTCCTTAATTGATATGAAGGTATAACACTCTCTGTCCTTGATCAAGTGAACACTGGCGCTTTTAACAAAATATCAAAAAACAGGAAAAAACTTGAGCCCATCTTGTCAACAATTACTTTTTGTGGAATTCATGATCCACGATTAAGAGGAAAGAAATCAGATTCCGGAGTATTAAACGATCTTCTTCAGTATCGTATAGAGGGCGGAGATGTTAAGTTACAGGCTCTATTGGAAAATGATGCGAAAAATGACAAATATACATCTCATAGGATTCAAAATGAATTTCTTTCTTTCTGTGAAGAAGAGATGAAAGCTATCTTAGTTAAAGAAGCCAATCTATTCAATGCATTTTCAGTCGTTGCGGATGAAACATCAGCCATTTCAGGACAAGAACAGCTTTCAATCGGAATTCGATTTGTAAAAAGGGTAACAGAGGGAAATGCTGAAGTTTGTGAGGAATTTCTTGGATTTCAGCCTCTTAGCAAATTAATGCTTTCTCAATTTCCAGTGCAATACTCAGGTTTTTAAAAAATTCCCGACTTGACTTAAAAAAATTATCTGGTCAAGGTTGTTCTACAATGGCAGGATGTGAAGGAGGTGTTGTTAAACTAATACTAAACAAGTATCCGAAAGCTCTATTTTGTCACTGTTCTAGTTACAAATTAAATTGAGTAATCAATGACCAAAATAATATTCCCCTCGTTAGAAACACAACTGGTCCTACTAAGCAAATAATAAAAATTTTCAGAGAAAGCCCTATGAGAAGATCTAAGGTGTGCAATTAGCCTATGTTTTCTGAAACAATGTGGTCTTCGAAATATAAATCAAGAGATTAAATCTGAGACAACAACCACCTACAATCCCAGAACATCGCCCCACACATCTTTCCTATAATTCTTTCTCTTCCTTAACCTCACCCTCACGCCCGCGCTGTTTTGAAACATTTAAAGGGGAGTATAATCCCTTGAGCGTATAGAATTAAAAAAAAATTAGAATATTTTCTGAAAATTTTACATCAATTATGAAAACATTAGAGACGCAGCTAACAACCTATATTTGTCTGCAGCAAATTCAGGCTTTATTTTGGTCATGTGTATCATGTCAAAATATAGTGTCGTTTTAGAACCAGTAACATAAGCTCTGCAGGCTGAAGGCCTTGAGCTTTTTGATGTACAAATTCATGTTGAAAAAATAATAAACCTATTTAAAAAACAAAGGTCTGAAGCTGCACAATGAATTTTTCAATGCCTGTTTGAAAACGCTGAAGAAATATCAGAAGAAATGGGGATTGAAATAAAAAAGCCGCGTATAGCCAAAATACACCAGCACAGACAAAACTATACTGCTGACACACCAGAGGCCTACTATAGAGTATCTCTCTTTATTCCATATATGGATTCTATTATCTATTCCTTGGCATCACGCTTTGGAGAAAAAAAAAATTTATTCTCTCATTATATTGGCTATATCCAACTGAAATGGTAAAATTGGAAAACGTCGAATGCATATCAAATATGAAGCAAATCGATAGCCTCTACAACGTAGACCGTTTCATGATAGAAACAGAGCTTTGCTATTATCTTTGGCATGGTAAAGAGGCTTCAGCTATTAGCCTTGTTGAACTATTCAACAAACATTTACAATTTCTACCAAGTTTAAGGAAAATCTTAGAGGTATGCTTATCGTTACCTTCAACTTCGTGCAATGCTGAAAGAAGTTTCAGCACTCTCCGCAGAGTAAAAACTTGGCTGCTTTCTTCACATAGAGATCGGTTATCTACTGAAGCCGCAAGAACATTTTTTGAAAAAGCGTGCTAGATAGATTTTTCAGGGAAGCACCAAGAAGGCTACAATCTTACTCGTAAATATTATATTTTTGGCATCAATGCTTTATGTAGAATTTAAATTTTTTAAATGTACATTTTACTTTTGCAAAAGTCGTGCGGGCGCCCATGTTAACAATCGAAGCTCTTTCGAGCAAAGGAACGGATGAAAGAACTAGCAGAAAATAACCTAAATCCAAGGATGCAAGAACTTCGCCTGAAGACCGATGAGATAGATAATCATATATCGTCTTCATTGACTTTTTAGTTATGTAGTCAGCTCTGTGAATGGTTTCTTTGGGCAAAGTGTTGCTCACTTTGTTATTGGTATAATCAACAATGATATAAATGTGTACTATGCTTAATAAAAGACGTTTTTAATTTAAAGCGATTTGTGTTTTGGCTACGCTATTTCTACTATAAATAATAGCCTTTTTGTTGAGTCTTTTTTTTTAAGCTGCAAATTTATTTCGTCGTCAGATTTGCGCAACAATTTAAATTGATGATTTCAAAAGAAATATATAATTTACAGAAGATTCTTGGTCACACCAACGTGCCCAAGTTAAACAATTTTTACAATACATATAGCCAGTAAATATCGAATTTCGTTATGAAAAATGTCTTAGCTGTTATTGCTTCCACACACCAGCATCGCTGAATCTAGTAGAAGTCACTCTGCAAAAGAATTTTGATGACCAAGTGGAATCGTTGAGTTAAACGCTCCCTGCGTTGCAGTGGTTGTTTTGTTTGAAACAATAAAGTCTTAAAAAATAAAAAAAAGTTTTTCTCTACCATAAGAAGAGCGACGAACATTGCGTTTTTTCTACCTGCCCCAAGAAATGCACTCATTCTTCGCTGGTCATGACATGAGTTCGTGGGTTTTTTAGAAAAAGTGAAAAAAAAAACATAAACCAGAATTTCCAATTTTGTTCGCGATCATTATCATCACTTAACACATCAAAAGATGTTTATTTTTTTATCAGTATTTTTGTTTGTTCACAAATTGTATAGAGCCAGCCCCAGCTGAAAGATAACAATTATAAACGTTAACATATTTGGCGACTGGTATGTATTTCTTCGACTTTATTCAAAACAAAATTTAAGAATGCCAACATTTCTTTTAGCGCATATATACTCAATACGTCAAATCAAAGAGTATTGCAGCTGGGAAAACGGAACAAGGTCTTAGAGGATCAGATTGACAAAATATTACAAAAAAACACTGAGTCGAACCTGGTCGTGCGCTTACCTTTGATGGGAGCTCTGATGTTTGCGAAACTGCTAAGTCCGTGTGTTCGGGGCTCATAAAAGAGACCAACCTAAACACTATTGTGGAGTCTGCATAAAGTATACACGGCCGCACCGCTCGAAGTGCAACTGTCATAGTAAATATGCGGTCTCGGGAAGCGCCATGGAACGTGCTTCTAAGTTCTAGCAATTTGAGAGGAAAACCAATCAGCAATTACAAAGATTTGCCTTGGAATGTGCGCCAAAGACGAGCTAAACTCATACGCATAAGAAAGCTCCTTCTTGAAAAAGACGCCCAGAAGAAAATTTTTGTTCGAGATGATAAATTGCTTGTAGAAGGGATAATTTTCTCCTGGGACTCCGATCTAGGGTTATGGTGTGGTGAAAACGACGGCATAGACGCATTGAAATCCTTTTGTAGTGACACTTTGCTTCTATACAAATTTTTGAATTAAATTTTTACTAAAAACAATGCGTAAAATAAAACAAAAGTGACATCAATTGTCAGTAATGTCAACTCAAACACTACTGACAATTCAGCGTACAGGGTGTCAACTAATAATTCAGCAGTTAATTTGGGTGAAAGCACAAGCATTGCTGTTTTACACGAAGCATAGTATGTAGCAGTCTACCTGAATGAAACGCTCATTAAAAATATTAATATTCTAAGTCATAATGTATCAGGAATGAAAAATAAAATAATATATGTGAATTTTTTAAATTATATACACAATTTTGATATATTTATTCTATTTGAAACACATTTATTAGAAAATGAGGTAGATAGATTTAAGAAAATACTTTTTAAATATGAATTAAGATGGAATCATGCAATCAAAAGTTAGTTAACTTTGGTCGTGGCAGTGGAGGCAAACTTTGTGGATGTCGAAAAAAGATAACTGGACTTGACTTAAGTTTTAAAAGAGAAGGCGATCTCTATGTGCTAGATGTTGATGTTGGCAATAACAATATGTACATAATTCCAATCGAAATATTTTGTCACCTATAGTCCAAAATGCGTTTCGCCCGGGCACGATAGTTGGGCTCATCAGTTAGATGCTATCGTACCTTCCTACGACGCAATATTTTTGGTCGATGTCTACCGACTCTAATAGAATTTTCAGCATATATATTCTGCAAATTATATTTTTCTAGGGGAATTTGGTTAAATTCATGCACCTAGAAATATGTATTTATTTTATGCCCGTGGTCTTGCCAGTAATTTTATATTATATAAAATAATATGTAAATATTGTTTGCGTTTTCTTCGAATATAACCAGACCACGAGTTAGATGCCCCATTTTCAATACAGAAAGTGGGACAAGTAATCATGGATTCCAAAGCAAACAAGACCGTATCCCTTCCGAATTCTATAAGCATGCCGCAAATGAGTTTATTACCTTACTCGCAAATGAGTTCAATCGAATATTTGAAAATTGCTTGGTTTCCGAGGCCTTTAAAAAATCCTAATCCATAAAAAGGAGACTACGAGAACCCGTCGAACTATAGAGGTTTCTCATTTTTGAATACCTGTGGTAAATTGTTTGCCGCGCTTATGCACTCCAGGCTTTTAAAATGGGTAGAAAATGGAAAAATTCTATCGGAATTCCAGGCCGGGTTCAGGAAAAAAATATTCAACTACTGACCAACTATTTGCCACTATAAACATTGCCGATTACTACAGAAAGAAAGAGAAGAAATTATACGCTTTCTTTGTCGACTTTCGTGCAGGTTTCGACTCAATTGACCGTGAAGCTCTTTTCTACAAGCTAAGTGTGAGCAAAATTATTATAGTTTTAAGAGCACTGTACAATAAAAACGTAGCATACGTTTGGGACGGAGATAGCATCCCCGATGAATTTGTAACAACAATGGGCCTAAAACAATGTTGGATTTTGTGCGCACTGCTGTTTACCATATTCATAAACGACATTACAGATGAAATAAGGTGGAATTACTTTGGGAGGAGTAACAATACCTGCTCTCATGTATGCTGACGATATAGTCTTTCTATCTGATACGGTTGATAAATTGCATTTTATGGTAAACAGACTTGACAAATATTGCAAAAGATGGAACTTGGTAGTGAACCTGGAAAAATCTAAAATGATGGTGTTTATAGGCAGAGGTGGTAGGCATGCACAGAACGAAAAGTGAACATACAACGGTGAGAATATTGAAATAGTACGGGTGTACAAATACTTAGTAGTTTTAATGACATCGAATCTGAATATGAATAGACACCTAGAGGGTAAATTAGCTGAGGCAAAACGAGCAATCTCTTCGATATGGGAGCGGTGTATTTTAAGTAAATATATCCAGCAGAATGCAAAGAAAAAGATATTCCACGCTACAGCAGTAAAAATTCGTCTGTATGGAGCTAAGGTCTGAGAATATTCTTCTTTCGCAGCAGTAGAAAAACTTCTTCGATATTTCATTAAAAGAATATTTAGATTACCAAGAAACTCCCCAAACTATATGCTGTATATAGAGACAGGAACTCCTCCTATGATACTAGATACTCTTCATATGCATTTTAACTACGCTGTCAAAGTTATGAATATGGCGGACAGCATGATTCCCAAAATTGTCCTAAATACGGTAATCCAGGCGAAAGGATCTATGCTAGAAGAGCCTTGTTGCAATATGCGGTATCGAGCTCGAAATAGCTACGAATGAACAATCTGCCTTGCTACAATTAATATAAAACATGATTATAGAAAAATATGGAAAAATACTGTATAGAAGATGCGAATCTGATGCTAGGTCTTCAGTGTTTAGGAGCCACTATAGCCGATGGAATTTCAGTTTACAGAATAGACCGTACCGGTTTAATAGCAATCCACTGAATAAAATAACCACTATTGTTAAAGCACGAGGAGAATTGATCAACCTCAATTATTTGCCCCATCGACCCGATCTGCCACTACTATGCAGTCTCTGCAATATGAATATTCGTGAGGACACCTTTCATTTTATTGCAGTTTGTCCAATTTTAAAAGAATTCCGAATTATATACTTCAATAAACGCAGCCTCGATGAAATTGAATTCCTCAGCTTACTAAATGGAGAAAATTTTTGGGATTCACTTTATAATTATTCTGTTGCTCCACTTAAATATAGAAAACTTATGATCGAAGAAGCGTTTTAAAGATAGAGCACACATTTTTACTAATTTAATTTTGTATTCCTATTTCTAATCTTGCAATATGAAATGTATTTGATATCGAAAATGTCAGTCTGGTAGACGTTATTAAATGTTTTGTACAATTAAATATTAAAGTCATTTAAACTAACTAACTAACTAACTACTCAATACCTAATGCTGGTGACTGAAAGTGCAAAACCTTCGCAGAAGTAACAAAAGGAATTGCTAAAACCGACATCAGATCAAATTTAAAAGAATCAGTACTATGAGACAGCGAATTTTTTAGTTGAACCCCTGGCCACGCGCAAATAGTAGTTTGGAAGCAAATCAATTCTAAAAATGATCATAAAATAATTGACTGTTTTACTCATTACATGCTGTTGAGGCATAACACTATGAACATGTGATTGAGCTAAACCAGTAAACCTCATAAATATGACACAGAAATAAATAAAATAATGCGAAATTTAAGAGACATAGCTAAACCAGGCACGGTAGTTTTCTCTCTATTAGTTCAGCCGCCACCTCTGGAGGTAAATTTGAGACAACAACCAGCTCGCGCCACATATCTTTCCTATCTTTCTTTCTCTTCTTTCACATGACGCCTGCGCTGTGTTAAACATATAAAGGGTAATCATAATCCCTTGAGCGCGTGTAAGATTTAAAAAAAAAGAAAGAAAACTTGTTGTTGTATTTCTTTAAAGAATATTTTTTTTTTCGTGTGCCTTTGAACTCAAGAAGAATATACGCAGTTGAAATTGATATTTGAATTTTATGATGCGAGTATATGCATACACACAAGACAATATTACGATTGTGTTGCTTATAAAATAGGTAGGTAGGTAGGTATGTGTACAGTGTTAAACCCATAATTGAAGATAATACCTTTAGAGTTTATATTTTCGGTCTGGTTTGCGCATTTGAGGAAAAAATGGTTTCAAAGACCTTGAACTTGGTCAATTAAAAAACTGCTTAAATTAGGTTATCCTTTTTCCAATCAAATTTACTTTACTTTTGTAAGTAGGCAGGTGGAAAGCTAGTATACCTACATAGTTATGTCTTTTTTAATGAGTAGGTAGGTACCTACGTACAATTATTCTATTTCGCTAAAGAATTTGGTAAAGTTGCAATATGATTGAAATAAGTGTGTTAGGTAGGAAATATGCATTGCGTAGGTACAATTTAATTTTATGATAGGTAGTACCTACGCATTACATACCTACCTACTTATTATTATTATTGTTGTGCTTTTTTATCTTTTGATTCGAGATGCACGATTCTCGAAAGGTTTCTTATCTTTTACCGGCGTTATGTTTTTTTGTGTCCTTTAAAAAAATACGATGTTTATTTTCTTTATTCAATATTTTTTTATTTACATCGAAAAATTTTATTTTGATTTATACAGAGAACAACTGGAAAAGAAAAATAGATCAGTTTATGTCCACCGTCCGAAACCGAGTGCCTATGATATCTTCTCGTCACCAAATCGAAACAGAAAAAGAAAATCATGCTGCATCAGCAAAAGTAGTTGCGATTGTCATTTCGGATCAATGCACGTTTAATGAGTTTTAAAAATATGAACTGGAAAGGGAGTGAATTGATTGTTCGATATAGGAAAATGAATATGATGATCTGGGAATTTTGGCTTTTATTTCAATGGGGCAGGCAATGAAATTGTGGAAGTTTAATGTATTGGGAAAGTGAATGGGCTTAAGTGAGCGATCGTCGATCGCAAGGTTGACGACTTGAAATTTGTAGGTAATTAAAGAAGTGATGATGTGGGAACTTTAAGTGGTTTAGAGTTGAGCAATTAAAGGAAATGATGAATATGGGAATTTGAAGTGGCTATGGGTTGAATGAAACGAAATAAGGTGATATGGTAATGGACACAGGAGGTTGTGAGTGCGTTCTTTATAACACCTCCCCCCTTAAGAACGAAACTTGTGTCTTGTAGGGGTGTGTGTTCCGGTTTTTGTTTTTGTAAGAGAAGAGGGAAGTGGGAGTGAACGAGATAAATTTGATGGGGCTAGACGATGTGTTGGTATTGGATCGGTTTCTACCGATGTTACTGAGGTTGAATCGACTTTTATTTCTGGCAATGGTAATGATTCCGTTTCTTTTTTATTATGTACAGAGTTCTTTCTCATATTCCGCTTTGGCAATATTATTATAACTATGAATACGGCACAAAGCGTTATCGGTACTCGAATATACAAACTGGGAATTTAGTAGGTGGTGTATATTCTTACTGATAGAATTAAGGTCATCAATTTGATTATGTATATTAATTGTCGCATAACTGGGAATTTTCTCAAATTTTGGTGGTGTTATATGAAACGAAAGATAAGGATTTGATGAAATAAAGTTAAGATTAGTTTTTATTTCGAAATTTGTTTTGGAGCTTAATGATTGCTATCTATTATTTGGGATACAGTTTGGTTGGATTTTAAGAATAGCAGTTGCATTTATGTTTATTTGAGAGTTAAGATTTTGGCATTAAATCATAAGATTTTCTAGATATGGGAAAACAAAATCCAAGAATTGGAGTCTGCTAGCTGTAGGAAAATTGAGTTATATATTTGCATTAACTAAATATTGCAATTTCTGATTTCACTTGGATGAATGGAAAGTAAATTCAGTTCGCAGGCACTGCTTGATGGTGTGAGAAGTATTGCTGCGTTTCTTTCGCAAAGATAATTATTTTTTGTAGTTGTTTGGCATTTGTCCAAGTCTTGTTGAACATATAAAAAATACGATTGTTTTTCTGAGTCTACGATAAGAAAAGGTTTTTCAGGGATTATAATTGCATAGGTTTTGTTTTCGATGAGATTTGGTATACTAGTCAGTTTATAAACGTTAGAGCTTTTGGAAGAAGTAAGAGGAATTCTTAATACAAAATTAATTTGGTTGGCAATGTAAACATGGGTTTCTAAGAGAAAGTGGTAAACGATTTTCTTCTGGAAGGACTAATTGTATTTTTTAATTTCTTCGGTGAGTTTAGACGGATCAATAAGATATGGGTGAAGTTTTCCATGGGTTGCGGATTAAATAGCGTCAAGGAGGTGATCTTTGGTTGAATAGTAGTATTCCGATTAAGAGTTGAATATTGTAAAAAGTTCGTTTAGATGAAGAATGGATTTATTTATAATGTTGTTACTATTTGAGTTTTTGCTTATTTGATTAATCGTTTTTTCGTTTAATTGGGATTCATAATGTTGTTGTTGGTTAAGTTTATTTATGTTACGAGAGAAAGTTTGTGCATACTCGTCGTCGAGTGTGCAAAATAATTGTTTTGATATAGTACTAATAGCATTTTGTAATCCTCTTTGTTTTATTCGAGGTTTAATGGTGGTTCCTAGGTATTTGATTTTAATTTGATCCTGTGATTTAATTCGATCAAGGACTAACGTAGAAAGGGTAGGAAGGGATTCGCATTGGGATAAGTGTTCGTTAGAAGAAAGAAGTTGTTTGCCAGAGGATAGAATTTTGTCATAGGTCAGTAAGATGGAATTGTATTGAAGGTTAAGGTCTGTAAGGTTAGTATATATGAGTAACTTCCAGTGGTTAGAGAAAAGCTTAAGGTTACCAACGTGTTCGTAGTATATTCCCGTCTTGTTTTTCAAGTCGACGATTTCATATAGTAGTTGATAATCATTGTGTTACTCAAGATTATTTTAAGGATGAGGATTGCAATTATAGGTTTCTCCATTTCTGGAAAGAATATTGAGATTGAAGATTTTAATTAACTTTAAAAAATGTTTGGTTTATTGGTGTGGAATTTAACTATTTTATTTTTAATTTTAGTTTCGGAGTTTACTCCTGACTTGGATACAATTTCGTAAGGCCCTGACCAAAGTGGAAGCTTTTTGTTTTTATTTTTTGGATTACTTTCATTTTTCAAGACTAGTCTTGCTATTTGAAAGTCTCCAGGATTTTGTTTTTTATCATACTGAAGTTTTGAAGATTCATTGCTCTTGAGAAATTTGTCTCTAGCGATTTGGTGACAATGCTGAAGCCTTGATTTAAGCTCATTGGCATACAAATCGTAATTGTAACAGATTTCTGTTTTTTTTTTGTTACACTAGAAGGAAGTTCAATTTGCTTACCGTACATAAGATCGAATGGAGTGTACGACGTTGAAGTGTTGGGAGTCGTATTGTTTACGAGAACGTCATAGTTAATGCAGCTATCCCAACCATCTTGAGATTTTTTGATAAAACAACGGCGATATTCAACGAAGTAACATCTTTTGCAATCGCTTCGGCGATTGTATTTGCCTCTTGATTTGGTAAGGGAAATACATCTGTGTATTTTGTAAGATCATCTATAAATGTTAAAAAATATTTATTATTTCTATTAGTTATAGGGTAAGGACCAACGATATCGGTATAAATTTATCCGAAGGGGTATTTGGAAATTGAATTTATAACCATAGGTTTCATGGTGTATTTTGTTACTTTGTTTTGCTGACAGAGTTCGTAATTTTTAATGTAGCCTGCCACTAGTTCCGGCCTCTGAATGGTTTTCCGAATGCTTGTTTACAGTTGTGAGGGGATTAGGATTAGTATAATTTTTTTATTATTGTTGTATTGCCTTTTGCGGCATTCATTTATGTGTAGCCCGAGGTTCTTACAGTAACTACAAGTAATAGTTGCTTTCTTAACCTCACTTTTTAAAGAAGGAGGATGTTCCTAATTTTTCTTTAAGTAGCATTGTTCGATGCTATGTACGTGTTTTTTACAAAAATTACAAGAGGTAAGATTTCTGGGTTTGGGTTGTGATTGGTTATAGGAAGGTTGGTTGTTATATGAGAAACCACTTTTCTCTTCTAATACGGCAGCTTCTATAGCTTCCGTCAGAGTACTGAATCTCGAAGCTTTAATGATGGGACTTATTCTAGGATTAAGACCTCTCAAATGCTTTTAAAGTAGTTTTACTGTTGAGATTGATGATACCGCTAGAACTTTCTGACCCTTCGCTAGCTATGCAAGCATCTTTCAGATTTGCAAGCATTTGTTTCAATCTATTGGAGTAAGAACGCACTGTCTCATTTGTCCTTTGCGTTATATGTATTAGTCCCAACTGGAGTTGGGACAGAGATTTTTCTAAGAATTGTTGAACTAGTTTTTCCTTAAGTGACTCCAACGTGGTGAATTCCGTATATTTTACTATATTATAAGCTGGGCCATTAAGTATAGTTTTGATGATTAGGAGAAGGATAGGAATTTCGGCAGCGGTGATATCTTCGGATATCAAATCACACGCATTTAGGAACCTGTGGAGATTAGATTTGTTCACATTAAATTCGGGAATTAATTTGAGGGAAAATGATCGATCTAGTTTGGGAGCCATTTCAGTTTCGAGTTCAAGAATAGAATTAGAAGTCGCAGAGGAAAATGAGTTTTCGACAGTACTAGATTCGGAATCTTCGTAGTCGGATGTTTCGATATCAGACATAAACTGATTATATTATAATAATAAGTATTTAAAAAAAATTCAAAAAAAACTCAGGTTAATAAAAGTAATAATAATCAAATATATTAATTGGTAAAAGTATATTGATTGATAAAAGCAATAAATAATATATATAATTATTGAAATAATTTTCTTTTTCTTGCCTCTATAAGAATTAGTATGATGGTAGCTAAAGATGTTGTAAGATGCTGAAAAGATGTTGTAAAGATGTTGTACAGATGTTGTAAAGATATAGTAAAAATGGTGTAAAGATGTTGTTCAATTAACTGAATTTCATTTTTCTTTTTGTTCAGTTTTTTTTCTGAGTTTTTTTTTCTTTAATCAAAATTTCGTTCTCTCTTTCTATCTTTTGATTCGAGATGCAGGATTCTCGAAAGGGGTCTTGCCTTTTACCGGTGTTATGTTTTTTTTTTTGTGTCCTTTAAAAAAAATACGATGTTTATTTTCTTTATTCTATTTTTTTTATTTACATCGGGATATTTTATTTTGATTTATATTTAAAAAGGAACAGAGAAGAACTCCAAGAGAAAAAAACATCAGCTTATGGCCACCATCTGACACCGAGTGCCTATGATATTTTCCTCGCCACCGACTCGAAACGGAAAAAGAAAATCATGCTGCATCAGCAAAAGTAGTTGCGATTGTCATTTGGGATCAATGCACGTCCAATGAATTTGAAAAGTATGAAATAGAAAGGGTACATATGCAAACGAAAATGATGATCTGGTAATTTTGGGTTTTATTTCAATAGGTTAGGCAAAGAAATTGTAGAAGTTTAATGTATTGGGAAAGTGAGTGGGTTTAAGTGAGCGATCGTCGATCGCCAGGTTGACGACTTGAAATTAGTAGGTAATTAAAGAAATGATGATGTGCGAATTTTAAGTGGTTTAGAGTTGAGCAATTAAAAGAAATGATGAATATGGGAATTTGAAGTGGCTATCGGTTGAATGAAACGAAATAAGGTGATAGGGTAATGGACAGAGGAGGTTGTAGATTGCGTACTTTACAACATTATTATATCTTAATATTATACTTTTTTTTTTATAATCTACACGCGCTCAAGGGATTATGAATACCCTTTAAATGTTTCAACACAGCGCGGGCGTGAGGGTGAGGTTAAGGAAGAGAAAGAATGATAGGAACGATACATAGGTATCTTGTTTTTGGCACTAATTTTTCAATTCATAGGTACGGTTAAGTAGTATACAGACACTTAGATACAAGTGTTTATTTTTATTAACTTGTTAGGTACCTATGTAGGTATACTATGAATCGAAAGTTTAAGCAATTAACAGGTAACGTTAATATTAATTATTTCTATTTCTATAACGAAATAAGAAGTACCTATCTACTTTAGGCGACTAATTTATTGTTAAACTTAAATTGTTTGGGTTCTGAAATTGAAGTTTGGACGCGAAAAAATACATCTTGCTCGGTCGGAGGTCGATTCCAGAATGAGTCGTTCTTTATTCTTCTCTTCGCTTGTACCGAAAACTTACATCTAAGGAAATTATATATGTATAGGTATAACAATAGTAATGAAGGGAATTATATATGTGTATAACAATAATAGCATAACGAAAATTGAACTGGTTGATTGATCAGTATTGCCACTGGGCCTACATAATTACTACAATTCGGTCATTCTGACCATTTAAGATCACCTGATCTTTTACAATCTATTGAACGTTTTTATGTTTTTACTAACGGTTCTATTGGACGTCGAGGCACCAAATAACAATTTTTGTAAATATTACGTAGTTATTTATGTGTTACATAATCTGTGCTTAGTCCGATTCTTAAAGTTTCTTCCTCACATACGTTATCAGCACGTAAATAAAGATTTTTCCAAACTTTCATTTTCCCCTTTATCACCAATTACATTATTTGTTGGCAAATGACTTTTTGTTTGTTACTACTTTTTACTTTTTTTTCATAATTTTGACTACTTTTGGGTTCATCGTTGTTTTTATTTCAGTCCCTCTCCACGGCTTTCTGTTGGCACGTTGTTGAGACGCAAAACGAGCGTTGGTTTGGTCCCGTTTCTCGGCATTCCCAAACGTTGTAGCCACTCGCGCAACTGGGCCACCGAAAACTCGCTTGCTTCCACTGAAGTACTCATAATGACGATGAATTATGGATCCTACCTACCTACCCCGTAAACCTACCCAAATGCATGGGACTGATGAAAATATCGAAATCATTGAATAAATAATAAGTACCTATACTACCTATAAATAATAGGTGCTAGTTAGATATCTAAGTAGGTAGTGTAGTAATTATGCAGGCGCAGTGGCAACACTGATCAACCAACCAGTGCAATATTCGTTATGCTATTATTTTTATACATATATATAAATCCCTTCATTACTATTGTTATACCTATACATGTTACGATTCGCTACCGTGCTTCCGTATGAACGGGAAGAGTGGAATCGGAGAGTTAAAAGATAAAAAGATTTATTTATTTCCTTGAAATATATTCGTTTATTTTATTTTATTTTATTTTATTCAAAGACAAAGGCCCGCTGTCTTGCTGCTGGGCTGCGACCTTGTTTGTTTGAATGTACTATTAACTCTGACTCTTCAACCATTCTTTAAAACACGAAGTGTCTTCACCCATAATGGTTCTCCCCGCCACAAAACACATATTTCTGCCCTGCGGTGCAGGTCATTCGTATTTTAACACACACTGCATTTATTTCCAATGACAATTACTATTTCGTCACTTCCATACCTCGTAAGTCTGCCCTCAATATGGTGCAGTGTACCTCCGTCTTTCATTCATTCATTTATTCATTCGGTTCGTGATATTTGACACTTCATTCTGCGTAGTGCTGTGCTGACCCATATTTGCGGTGTTTGCCCTTGGTAGTGGATATCAGATATCCACTGCCAAGAACACTTAAACTACATATGCATATTGTATGTTAGTCAGCTATCAGGCAGAATGAGTGTACCTACCGATGAAATGTTTATATGGAGATACACATACGATTCGTCAGTATTGTTGGTGGGCAAAATCTTACGAAATAAATAAATGAGAAACGATCGTCATTATGGGATGCAGATGTGGTTCGTGTGAAGAGAGACCACCGTGGATGAATATGAGGTAGGATGATCTGTAGTGCGGTCACTACATCCCTCCCCCCTTCGAAAAAGAAAATTCAAGGTGAATTTTCTGCAAATGAATGATATGGTTGGTTGAAAAGCCATTTATGTACATATACTAATAGTTAACATTTTAAATTTTATTTAAATTTATTTTTAATACATATTATTTAGAAAAAAAATTTTTTTTTTTACATATATACTTTTCCTTTTTTTTTTTTAATACATAGAGCTAACATTTTTTTTTTTTATTATTTTTGCTTTTTCATACATAATTTTTTTTTTTAAATTTGTTTTTTTTTTTGTTTGGTAATTTAATATTTTTTGGAAACGTAAAAATTATTTTTTTTTAACATAAATTTAAACATAAAATTTTGATTTGCAGTTCAATATTTTCATAAGTAGTTAATAGATTTTTTTTTTTTATAGAAAATTTTATATACATTTTTTTTATAGTTTAGTTTTTTGAAGATTAAATGTACCTTATTATAGCTTTTTGTTCTTAATTTTAACGTTGTGTTGGAAAAAGATAGAAATTTATAAAAAAAACTCTTACTCAAAACTCTTATTTTATACATTTCTTTTTAAACACCAGTTGTTAACACTAATTTCGGTGCTGTAGACGGGAGGGGTTCGGTTTAGGGACTTGTTGTACGGTTAGGGAAGGTTTGTTCGTTTCCTGGATTTCGTTACTATTCTTTACAGGTTTTTGTTTCCCTTTCATACATCGAACTAGGCAGTAAAAACAAAATGCTAAGATCAAGACTAATATTGTATAGATCAATGTATATTGATGTATATCATGAGAGCTAATTGGCAAAAGTGGAGTATTTTCTTCAGACTTAAGATCTATTATTCGCTTTGATATAAGTTTAAGTTCATCCTGGCTTGAGAATTTTACAAGCGCTATCTCATTTTTATTTTTACTGATTACTGGAAGAGTAATATTGGTTAAAAACGTTGAAATGTTCATGGATGGTATATAAGAAGATTGGGAAATTGTATCTATTTCACTGTACGAACGTATTATTAAATCCTTAGATTTGATATAGCAATTTCCCGTGATCTCAAGCTTAGCCATTCCTTGAAGGGTGTAAGTTGTTAAGTCGTCCTTGCAAATTTCATCTATTTCATAACTGTGTGTGGTAGAGAATAACCATTTGTTATGGGTAGAAAGTTGTAACCATATGGTTGAAATATTTGCCTCTTTCACTTCGCATGAGGGTGGTAAAACTTCCGACTTTCGTAATAATTCTACCTCGCAGTTGAATAGTTTTGAATTTAAATTGAACAAAGGATGCAGCATTGGGCATAAGAATGTGTTCTTCTGGTTTTTACAATTCTTTAAGTCGTTGGCATTGATAGGACTGTAGTACTCTTTATTATAATCTATTATAAGATATTCTGTTGCAGGTTGTATGAATATAAAATGGTTTTTAAAATTTGTAGGTAGAGGGATAATTTTATAGAGGTGAAAATTTTCGGTATATGGGAGTGGAATCCTGAATTCATAAATTACTTTCTGTTGACGTATAGTTGCCCTGATTGTACTAATTTGGTAAAGAGATAAGATGTTATTTGACACAATTGATGAAATTCTTGTACCACTAGGGATGTCTTGTTTGATTTTTAGTAGCGCTGTTCTTAGCTGATTTGGAGTAACTATGGTTGGATGTGGTTTGCCATGGTTAACATTACTAACCAGGTCAATAATTTCATCTACAGCGTTTTGGTAATGCATAATTATCAAAGTAATTAAAGTGGTTAGGGATTCAATTTCGGAAAATAATTGCTGTTCCTGATTTGCATTATTTATTTTATTTGTTAATTCCCTAATTGTTTCAAATTTTGAATCTTTCTCTGTCCTAAGGCTTACGACATTGAAATTTGAAATGTCATCCCATTCGTAATCAATATTGTTTACATTAATTTTTTCTTCGTTTTCTGATGAATTCAGAATCAAAACTTTGACCATTTCTTGTTCAGGTCTTACGATAGTTTCGGCAAGATATACATCTGAACTTATTTCTTTTTTATATATGTATAATCGCATCTTTATTATGCTTGAATGGAATTTTAATTATCTGCTCACAACGTGGTTTGAGAGTAATATAATTTTCGAACAGATTTTCCTTTTTTATTTTAGAATCTGGGTTGGTAGATCGTGATTCACATAGCGACTCGTCACGGCTCTGGCTATAGGCCCCGTGCATAGAATTGCATGTTTCTCCTAGATGCTTACCCCCATTATCCGTAGATAATGGCTCCCTTTCCTCGTTTGGTTTTAGACCTTTTGGGTGGATAGTCTTACTTTCTGCTGATTCTTTTATATGATCAGTCTTACTTTCTGCTACACCTTCATATCGGTTTGGTTTTAAACCTTTTGGGTGGATAGTCTTACTTTCTGCTGATTCTTTTATATGATCAGTCTTACTTTCTGCTACACCTTCATATCGGTTTGGTTTTAGACCTTTTGGGTGGATAGTCTTACTTTCTGCTGATTCTTTTATATGATCAGTCTTACCTTCTGCTACACCTTCATATCGGTTTGGTTTTAAACCTTTTGGGTGGATAGTCTTACTTTCTGCTGATTCTTTTATATGATCAGTCTTACCTTCTGCTACACCTTCATATCGGTTTGGTTTTAAACCTTTTGGGTGGATAGTCTTACTTTCTGCTGATACTTTTATATGATCAGTCTTACCTTCTGCTATACCTTTATTATTTTTTATATTTTTATTATACCTGTCTTTTTTTTCGAAAGTTTGAAGAGATTCTGAGTCTGTGGAGTGTGTTTCGCATGACAATTCGTTACGGCTATGGCCATAGGCCCCGTTCATAGAGCTGCATGTCTTTCTTTGATACTCACCCCCATTATCCGTAGATAATGGCTCCCTCTCTTCTACTGCATTATTATTTGACATTGGAATTATTAGAGATCTTTCTTTAAAATTTACTATGCACTTATATTTTGATAGAAAGTCGTTTCCTATTATACCGTCATAGGGTAGATTTATATGATCGGTAAGTATGTGGAAATGATGTTTCAAGATCATCGTGTGATCTGCAGTTTCAAATTCCAAGTTACCATATATCATCCCCAGGGTTTGTAATGACTCCCCGGCTATGGTTGATATTGTGTAGGATTCATTACTGCTTTCTAAAGAACAAGTATTTTTTAAAAGGGATATATCTGCTCCCGTGTCAATAAGCAACGTGGTATATTTTTTTCGCGATGGACTAAATGGTAGACGTATCGTTGGCTCTCTGAATTCAGGACAGAACGATACGTGGAACTTAAGATTTAGTTCTTGTTCTGGTGTATATCGGCTGAAGTAATTATTCGAGAGGGGTAGCCGCTTGTCTCCTCCCGAACACATTCGTTTCCCTGATTTTGTTGCTGAGGATAAAAGTCTTCGCCCGAGTGCCAATTACTATATCCTGGTGATATGTTATAGTGTCGGACATTATTTTTAAATGGGTTTTTACTAATATTCCCTTCTTGATTATTGCTATACGACTGTGTTCGATTTGCGTAGGCTCTACAATTGCTTATCGAGTGATTGGGTTTTTTACAATAATCGCAGGTCAAAAAGTGTGTTTCCTTTTTCACAGGTTTATCCTTAGAGAAACTGGGAAACTGCGTGTTTTTGTAGCAGGTATCTTGTGTATGTCCCTGCTTTCCACAGATATTGCAAAACCTTGCCATTTGGTTATTAACGGGATTCGTGTAGTTAGAAAAGGAAGAGCTGTGGTTTATACGAGCGGCATGACCTTCGGCGTGTGCTATGGTTTTTTTTAGATCAACCCCCCCATAAGCTTTCGCTATAAGCTTAACCTGCTCGTTCTTCAAGTCATCCTCAAAAACTTGGATTGCTAGCTTCCGATTTTCTGCTACAAGGAATGCTCTTACAGTGTCATCGCTGGTTGTGGCAAAAGTAGCGGAGTTAAGACAATTAAGGGCTGCTAGAACACGCTCCCCAAATTCTTTAACAGTTTCTTTGAAACGTTGCTTTATGGTAACAAGTTCATTGTGAGCCGATGACCGAGTTTTCACCTCTTTGAATTCAGCCTCTAATTTCTCTTTTAGGCTCTTCCAAGTAAGGATAGTGTGGTGTTGTGTCAACTCAAAGGCAGAACCATGTAGCCTAGTTTTCACAATTTCCAAAAATGTCGGTTGGTCAGATTCTTTGATTGAACAGAAGAGGATATCTCCACATGATAGGAACTTAGCCAATTCTTTTGGTTGTCCATCAAAAACAGGAACGATGTTGAAAACATCAGTTATCCCTATTTTAATGTCCATTTCTGTATTCTTTCTTACAATCTGTTCAGAAGAATGAAAAGGTAAATTTGTAAAGAGATCAGCAATAGTGTTGGCCTCTTTAATTGCCTTTCTCGTAATTTGTAAACGAGGAATTTTCGTAACAAACTCGGAATTATAGGAGAAAAAAGGTTAAGGGAAAGGACTGACGAAATATACAGGTACAGCAAAAAATGTGTATATAATATTAAAAATAATAATAAATGTTACTAAAAGTACATATATATATATATATTTTTTTTTTAAAGTTTACTTGTGTTGTTGTTGTCGTTGATGCCGCTGTTGTTGTTGTTGTTATTATTGCTGTTGTGGTTGATGCCGCTGTTGTTGCTATTATTGCTGTCGTGGTTGATGCCGCTGTTGTTGTTGTTGTTGCTTTTGTTCTTTTGTTGCCAGGCAGGCTTCACGCCCTAAAGTTGAGAATTACGGCCTGGTCTTTTATCACTACCTACTGTCTGCCAAATGCTTAAGCTCTAAAGCTAGCAAGGTCTTACGCTCGTAGGATTTCTAACACTAATCACAAAAAAAAACTTTACTTTTACTTCACTTTTTCTGGTGTGTAGCCCCAGAACGCATCAAGAGAGAGGTCTCTTGTATTGGCAAGGCTAATAACTATGGTAGAGGAGATCTTTATTTCGTAGATATCCCACCGCTGCCACCAAATGTTACGATTCGCTACCGTGCTTCCGTATGAACGGGAAGAGTGGAATCGGAGAGTTAAAAGATAAAAAGATTTATTTATTTCCTTGAAATATATTCGTTTATTTTATTTTATTTTATTTTATTCAAAGACAAAGGCCCGCTGTCTTGCTGCTGGGCTGCGACCTTGTTTGTTTGAATGTAATATTAACTCTGACTCTTCAACCATTCTTTAAAACACGAAGTGTCTTCACCCATAATGGTTCTCCCCGCCACAAAACACATATTTCTGCCCTGCGGTGCAGGTCATTCGTATTTTAACACACACTGCATTTATTTCCAATGACAATTACTATTTCGTCACTTCCATACCTCGTAAGTCTGCCCTCAATATGGTGCAGTGTACCTCCGTCTTTCATTCATTCATTTATTCATTCGGTTCGTGATATTTGACACTTCATTCTGCGTAGTGCTGTGCTGACCCATATTTGCGGTGTTTGCCCTTGGTAGTGGATATCAGATATCCACTGCCAAGAACACTTAAACTACATATGCATATTGTATGTTAGTCAGCTATCAGGCAGAATGAGTGTACCTACCGATGAAATGTTTATATGGAGATACACATACGATTCGTCAGTATTGTTGGTGGGCAAAATCTTACGAAATAAATAAATGAGAAACGATCGTCATTATGGGATGCAGATGTGGTTCGTGTGAAGAGAGACCACCGTGGATGAATATGAGGTAGGATGATCTGTAGTGCGGTCACTACATACATATATAATTTCCTTAGATGTAAGTTTTCGGTACAAGCGAAGAGAAGAATAAAAACGATTCATTCTAGAATCGACCTTCGACCGAGCAGGTTGTGTTTTATTTCGCGTCCAAACTACGTTTCCATAACCCAAACAGTTTAAGTTTAAACAATAAACTAGTCGGCTAAAACCTCAGAAGGGGGATAGAACCCCTAACGGGTTGCTAAACAATCTATTATTAATTAACAATTAAAATATTAAGTAGAGCAGTGTCGGGTTTATAAAACAATCGTGTGGGCGCCCCTTCTATTAAATTTCCAACGTCCATTTAATTTTTGTTCTTTTCCCTATATCGACTTTGGTGTTATATTTTTTTTTCTTCCTCACCCTAAACAGTTGTTCATAGATCCATAATTCATCGTCATTATGAGTACTTCAGTGGAAGCAAGCGAGTTTTCAGTGGCCCAGTTGCGCGAGTGGCTACAACGTTTGGGAATGCCGAGCAACGGGACCAAACCGACGCTCGTTTTGCGTCTCAACAACGTGCCAACGGAAGGCCGTGGAGAGGGACTGAAATAAAAACAACGATGAGCCCTAAAGTAGTCAAAATTATGAAAAAAATGTAAAAAGTATTAGCAAACAAAAAGTCAATTGCCAACAAATAATGTAATTGGTGATAAAGAGGAAAATGAAAGTTTGGAAAAATCTTTATTTACGTGATGATAACGTATGTGAGGAAGAAACTTTAAAAATCGGACTAAGTAGAGATTATGCAACACAAAAATATGTACGTTATATTTACAAAAATTGTTATTTGGTGCCTCGACGTCCAATAGAACCGTTAGCAAAAACATAAAAACTTTCAATAGATTGTAAAAGATCAGGTGATCTTAAATGGTCAGAATGGCTTAATTGTAGTAATTATGTAGGCCCAGTGGCAACACTGATCAAGCACCCAGTGCAATTTTTGTTATGCTATTATTGTTATACACATATATAATTCCCTTCATTAATATTGTTCTACCTATACATATATAATATCCTTAGATGTAAGTTTTCGGCACAAGCGAAGAGAAGAATAAAGAACGACTCATTCTGAAATCGACCTCCGACCGAGCAAGATGTGTTTTTTTCGCGTCCAAACTTCGTTTTCAGAACCCAAACAATTTTAGTTTAAACAATAACTTAGTCGCCTAAAGAAGATAGGTACTTCTTATTTCGTTATAGAAATAGAAATATTAAATGTTAACCTTACCTGTTAATTGCTTCAACTTTTGATTCATAGTATTACTACATAGGTACCTAACAATTAAATAAAAATAAACACTTGTATGTAAGTGTCTACATACTACTTAATCGTACCTGTGAGTTGAAAAATTAGTGCAAAAAAGAATATACCTATGTATAATATTAAGATATACTTGTTCAACTTTAAACCACTTAAAATTCGCACATCATCATTTCCTTAATTACCTACAAATTTCAAGTCGTCAACGTGGCGATCGACGATCGCTCACTTAAACGCATTCACTTTCCCAATACATTAAACTTCTACAATTTCATTGCCTAACACATTGAAATAAAACCCACAATTCCCAGATCATCATTTTCATTTGCCTATATCGAACAATCAAGACACAAAAAAAACATAACACCGGTAAAAGGTAAGACCCCTTTCGAGAATCCTGCATCTCGAATCAAAAGATAAAAAAAGCACAGTATAAAAATTGGTGCCAGGTGTGGGGTCACCTTAAAAAGAGTAAAGTGCCTTTGAAACAGTGAATATTAAAAAAAAAATATAAACAGAAGCTATAACACACAAAAAATTCAAAGAGTGAACATTAACAAAAAAAAACAAAACATCAAACAGTGAACACAAAAAAGAGAGAACGAAATTTTTTTTAAAGAAAAAAAAAACTAAAAAAAAAAACAACAAAAAGAAAAATGAAATTCAATTAATTGAACAACATCTTTACAACATTTTTACAATATTTTTACAACATCTCTACAACATCTTTACACCATCTTTTCAGCATCTTACAACATCTTTAGCTACCATCATACTAATTCTTATAGAGGCAAGAAAAAGCAAATTATTTCAAAAATTATATATATATCATTTATTGATTTTGGGTGCGGCAGGTTGTTTTTTTATAACAAATTGGCAATTAAAGGATAGACAAAATATTTTGTTTTGCTTGTTGAGTGATTGTGATGATGTTTGTTGGTAGGTACATACATATATATGTAGGTACCTACAATATAATGGTAGGTCTTATTTTCAATAAGAAAATATACATACATATCTTACAGTGTCTATTTTTAGATTCCAAAATTTTGGTGAATATCGACCTTGAATATTTTTTTTTATTTTTCTAAGGGTCGTAAAATATTTTCCTTATGTAAAACATGAATTTTCGGCACCATATGCATGCAAAACCAACGAAAAAAATCTACAGAGGCAAAAAAAAAAAATAAAAAACCAGTTTATCATGTAAAAAAGTATTGTATATGGATGTATGAATGATTTAAATTTTTTCATTGCTTTTGCATGCATATGGATGAAGCAAGTGGCAATTGAGTATTGCTGTTGTCAATGGAGATGATTTTTCTTGAATACATGATAAACTGGTTTTTGTTTTTTGTATAGATATATTTTCATTGCTTTTGAATACATACCTATGTATGTATTGCTTTATTCTTTATGTACATAATAATTACATACTCACATTAGCCACAGAAACAGAACAAAACTTTTCATATATTCAAAGTTACTTTGATACAAATATACACAATTTTGCGTGTTGTGTTTTTTCAACGGACAATATCTTCAGTGTTCTAATTCAGTATTTTGAGTCGAGTTGAATTGCTACCTATCTAATTTTATTAAATTTGTAAAAAATTTGCCAACATAATTTGAAAAATATTGAAGTGATTGATCTTAAAACGTAACACACATAATGTTGCTACTCGCCATCATTATTGGTCTCCAAATGCAAACAACCAAACATCACCCTATAAACTCACATTTCGTTAGAATCACCAAATCGCAAACCTTTTATGGAACAAATCAATCAACACATTTGAATCAATGTCAATGTCAGTCAATGCCTTTAACTTGCATTGTATTTAAACCATCGACATCGGCCGCTCCCAAATAGCGGTACCTTCGAACGAGAAATAGAAGGCATATTCGCACCATCGTCATCATCGTCACTACATCATCAACATCATCGGCTGTTGAGTTCAACAGACAGCGAGCCGCCTATACTACTGCACCAGCACCATACAGCAATAATGCCAAGGCCAATCATTGCACTTGTGCACACCACATCCCATAGACAGCATCACCATCAACATCGGGGAAAGGGAAAGGACAATTCCAATCCGGCGAATCTCAGGTCGATAAGTCTTCTTCCGAGTATCAGCAAAGGCTCTGTTCAAGTGGGCGGAGGACAACAAAATCATACCGGATAATCAGTTCGGTTTTAAGACGGGACATGACACAATTCATACCGCATCTAAACTCGTTTCTGATGTCCAATGGAACAAATCTAAAAAGCAGTATACGGGTGCCTGTCTGGTTGATTTGGAGAAGGCCTTCGACACCGTATGGTTAGAGGGTCTCTATTAAAGCTCGACAGACTTGGTATAAGTAACTGCTATTGTACATGCTTTATGACATACTAAATGGTAGAAAGTTTGTTGTCAAGAGTGGCAATGTAACTTCTACCACAGTTTTTAATATTAATAATGGTCTTCAGCAGGGAGCGGTTAACTCGCCGATTCTATTCAGCATTTACACCAGCGATCTGATAGGTAGTCTAACTCAGGCAATTGCATACGCCGACGATCTAATTGCGTACAGAACAGCTAATACAGTTGAGGTCATCAAAAGTCTCTTGCAGAGTGACTTCGCCAAGATTCAGCGATATTGTGATGACTGGAAGTTGAAAATCAACTTCCAGAAATCAGAAACTATTTTGTTTAGGACTCCGTTGTCTAGCGCCTCAAGGGATACGAGAAAGAACTGGCACAAGCTGGTGATCGTAGGGCCACATAGACATCCACTGGCGAGTAAAAGTGTAGTAAAGTACCTTGGCATCTGGTTGGATCAGTACCTGTATTTCTACAGACATATAGGTGCTGCTTTGGCCAGGGCTAGGGGAGCCTTTGCCTTGACAAAACGACTGTTTTATAGCAGTCGTCTTGACAGCTGGGTGAAGGTGATTTGCTACATGGTGCCCGGTGTGGTTCAACGTTGCCCCATCTCAAATGGAAAAGATTCGGGTGTTTGAGAGGCAGTGTCTTCGACGTTGCCTTGGATTACACAGAACACCAGAGTCGGAGTACAAACGATATTATTCCAACCAGGTTCTATACAACGGAGCCAACATAAACAGAATAGATAATTTTGTGCTTAAGCTGATTCGGGGTCACGTTGCAAGAGCGATGTCCTCATTTATTAAATTAAAAAAAAAAAAAAAAAAAAACAGCATCACCATCAACATCGGTCGATCCCAAGAACGGGGTTGCGACCGAAAAATACGAAGATTGAAATTACATTTGCCCTCGCCCTAAAGTCATCATCACACCATCAACACCGACCGCTCCAAGATAGCGGTGATTTCGACCGAAGAATACAGAAGTCAACATCTACATCATCGACAATGAATATAGCACAAAGCATAGCACATCAAGATCACCGGCATCGATCCTATCGCATTAGCACATACTTTACCATCACCGATGTCGCTCCCAAATAACGGGGGTTGCGACCGACAACGACGACTTAGTTTAAGTTATCTTAGATGAAGCAATAGCAACAATTGTTATGCATATATTAAGATGGAAATTGAAAGGCATTGTATAAAAAGCCTATACTGTGTGGGCATAACGAAATATTCCATTTTTGCACTTCGTCATCGACACATCGAAAGACCCTAATTTTGCAATTAGTACTCGACACATCGCAAACAGACCATTGCAATTCATCACCGAGAACAGTCCATTATAACAATTCAAGGGTAAAACTTGTGTCCCAAAATAAAGTAGTAGTTAAAATAAAATATGGTTTTAGTTTTTTTTTGCAAACTGATTTTTGGTTCATATAGCTAAATTTGCGGCTAAGAAGCTAGTCGCAACATAACTGTCCTTCGAGCCGGATATTAAATCAGTATCCTAAATTAAAATTCGCGTTTTTTCATACTTGAATTTGTTCGTACAATTATTTTGTAATTATCGCAATTATGGCAAATGATGAGAAAAAATCAGACGGGTCTTGTGAATCTGAATTAAAGGCGCTTCGATCTCAACGTGCTGTTATTCTTGGATAACAAACAAAAGCAAAAAATTATCTAGCAACTAATCTAAGCTTACTCAATCGTTTCCAGGTTGAAACCAAGCTGCAGATGCTAGAGACGCAGAATACAAACTTTCAAAAAATACAATCACAGATCGAACATCTTGATGATGAGGAAGGATCGAGTGGGAAGAGGGATGTTTTTGAAGACGACTATTATGTCCTCCGGTCTGACACGCTTCAACATTTGGATACTTTTGCAACTCCAAGTTCACAAAATAACACCACCACCATTTACGCAACTCTCGTCTAAACTTACAAAAACTATCACTTCCATCATTCTCTGGATCATACACCAGATGGATGAATTTCTATGACATGTTTAACTCGCTAATCCACGACAACAAGGACCTCTCTAACATCGAGAAGTTCCAGTACTTGCGATCGTGCATCCATGGGGATGCAGCCAGAGTGATTGAGTCATTAGAGTGTACCAGTCAAAATTATGACACGGCCATGGAACTGCTTAAGACCAGATTCGATAACAAAAGGTATTTATTTCAAGCACACATACAAGAAATTTTCCAGCTTCAAGGAATATCAAAACCAACCGTTGAAACCATTCGGACCATGATCGACACAATCAACGTTAATCTTCAAGCACTCAACTCAATCGCCACCACCGAGCAAATCTCCGATGGATTCCTGCTACACCTAGTTTTGTCAAAGTTCGACAACGAATCCCAAGCGAAGTGGGAAGATGAAATAGCCGCCAAACAAGACCAAAGGGCGACTAGCAAACTCACCCAGAACTTGGATTCCACTTCTTTGAAGAACACCGAAGACTTTGATTTTCCATCTTGGACTAATCTGTGCACTTTCATGGAGAGGAGGTGTAAGACTCTCAAGATAATTGAAGCCAAATCTCACCGCAGTTCCATCTCCACCAACACATCACAATCGCATCATTCACAACATCGATCGCAACAATCGCACCCACCTCACATTGCCAAGTCAAAACCACAACAGCAGTATAATAATTCAACTCTACTTACAACAAATTCACCATCAACCTCGTCCTGTGTCTTTTGCAACCAACCTCATCATAACGCATTTACCTGTCAAAAATTCATGAACTTAATGCCTATGGATAGATTCAAGCTCGCAAAGGAGTTGAAGTTGTGCCTCAATTGCACACATTGCAAACTTGCACTTCGACAAACAAATGATTGAAATGTGGTGACACTCATCAAAGTTTGCTCCATCGGGAACGAATTGCCTCCACCATTCCTGAAAGGTCTGGTTCAATCACCTCTGACATCAAACCGCTTAGCACTGCTGCACAACCATCAGGTAATCAACCAAATATTTCATCATCTACTTCTTTGCAGGCAAGTCATGCGGACCCTACCGATCGTACTGATAGATATGTGCTACTTGCTACAGCATTGCTAATTCTGTCGAACAAGGGTGGTGCCTCCGTTATTGGTAGAACCTTGCTGGACTCATGTTCACAGTTAAATTTTATTACTGAACACATCGCACAACATCTGAATTATAAGTTGCAGTCGTACATGCCTAGACATCAACGGAATTGGACAAGCCCACACCATCGCTTCCCAACGAACCCAAATTTGCGTTGCATCACTACACAATCCGTTCAAAGTACATTTAGATGTAATAATTCTTCCAGAGATCACTTCGCCTCAACCATCGCATCCAATAAACATAAAGAACTGGAAGATTCCCTTCAACATACAACTTTCCGACCCTTGGTTTAATTACTCTGGTTCCATCGACTGCCTAATTGGTGCCGGGATTTACTTTGAGCTTCTGCAAGTAGGTGAAATAAAGCTAGGCGAAAATCTTCCAAGTCTGCAGAAAACATCATTCGGATGGATTGTGAGTGGCACAATTAAGGAGGAACCTAAGGCGAACTCCAAATTTTCGTTAGACCTAGCACCAGTTGCACCCAAATCAGCTCCTTGCATCAACTACACCAGCCTCACCACTACCACCACATCTCCATCCATAGAGGAACTTTTGCAACGATTTTGGACAGTCTAAGAGAATCATACACTAGTGAAGAAATTCTCGATAGAAGAAGAGGAGTGTGAGACATTCTTCAAATCGACAACCACACGCTGCTTATTGACCAACAAATTTGTCGTTCGACTACTATTCAGAGAAGATCGTACATCACTCGGCAATTCCTATGAAATAGCTAAAAATCGGTTAGTATCCATTGAGCATAAATTACATCGTTCCCCTTCATTGCAGAAAGATTATTTCCATTTTGTTGACGAGTATGCAAGATTGGGTCACATGAGCAAGTTAGACGTAGCAAAAGCAATTCACGACAACGTGAACTACATCCCTCACCACTGCGTACAGAAACCTAACAGCTCAACAACCAAACTGCGCGTGGTCTTTGATGCTTCTTGCAAAACGTCATCTGGTAAATCATTACATGACATTCTGAAGGTCGGTCCAACTCTTCAAGATGACATTTTTACCATCCTCGTTCGTTTTCGCACACATCGCTTCGTGATAATGGCAGACATCACTCAAATGTATCGACAAATACTTGTCAACCCCAAAGACACCAACACACAATGCGTTCTATGGCGAAACACAAAGACAAGGAATCATTTATCGTCTTAGGAGACACCGAAATCATCAAAGCTCTTGGAATGGGATGGGATCCCATTAAAGACACTTTTCGTTTTAGCTACATCGAATCTCCAAATTGCAAATCAAACAAACGCATCATCCTATCGCAAATTTCGCAATTCTATGATCCACTTGGCCTGATGAATCCAGTCATCGTAAAGGCAAAAATCTTTATGCAAACACTGTGGAAACTCAAGCTCCATTGGGATGAGAGTCTCCCAGAAAACCTTCATAAACAGTGGTCAAAATATAAGAATTATCTCAAGGACATCACACAAATAAAAATCCCTCGGTATGTATCATGTACTAATAACATACAAATTCATGGCTTTTCAGATGCTAGCACCAAGGCATATGGAGCATGCGTTTACATCAGATCGAGAAGTGAAAACGGAGAAGTCTCATCGAACTTGGTTTGTGCTAAATCGCGAGTAGCACCGATTGCAGAGACAACAATTCCCAGACTCGAGCTTTGGCTTGCATTGCTACTCGTAGAGCTTCTTGACAGAATATCAAGCATTATCGATAATCAACAAATGCAAATCTTTTGTTGGACGGATTCAACGATCGTTCTGGCCTGGCTAGCATCCGAACCATGTAGATGGACAGCATTTGGTCCAAATTTTCTTCGTTTATCAGAAACAGATTGGCCTGAAACACTTCACAATACACCCAAACAAGGAGAGATTCCTGAGCAACGCAAAACACATACGGTTCTTCTTACACATCGACCTGTTGACTTAATTATGGAATGCAAATATCACAACGATTTCGCCAAATTAATCCGTATTTTTTGTTATATTCGCAGGCACATTAACAAACGTGTCTTCAAAGGAAAACCCAAAATCGTAGGTCCTATCACAGCTCCAGAGTGTGCAGAAACTCTTAAACTCGTGTTGTGCACCATACAACACAACACACTTGCAGAGGAAATCCGTCAGCTGAAAGGAAAATCGCCCATCACATCAAGCATTCGACAATTAGCACCTTTCATCAAAGACGGACTTGTTCAAATTGGAGGACGAATAGCAAATTCCGATCTACCATACGATGCAAAACACCCACTCTTGCTTCCAAAATCGCACCCATTTATCATCACCATCATTGAACACCACTCACTAGCATTGCAGAGCCTCGTATTTGAAATTCCAACTTCAGTCATCTCAAACGATACCAATATTTGCAATGGATTCAACAAAACTTCTGGCGAAGATGGTCACATGACTACCTTCAGCAACTTCAACGTCGAACAAAATCGGACTTATCGCAACCAAACATTCGCCTCAACGACTTGGTTCTCCTGAATGAAGACAACATGCCACCACTTAAGTGGCCAATGGGACGAATCATTGGGATTTATGAAGGAGACTATGGCAACATACGCGTAGTAAACGTAGAAACCGCAACCGGAACCTACAAACGGACAATCGCCAAGCTATGTCCATTACCACTCCAACCTGATCCTGACGAAACAATCCAGGAAAAGTAAATTATTGAAACCAGGAGCTTTCAGGGCGGGCAATTTGCTACTCGCCATCATTATTGGTCTCCAAATGCAAACAACCAATCATCACCCTATAAACTCACATGTCGTTAGAATCACCAAATCGCAAACCTTTTATGGCACCCATCAATCATAACATTTGGATCAATTTCAATGTCAGTCAATGCCTTTAACTTGCATTGTATTTAAACCATCGACATCGGCCGCTCCCAAATAGCGGTACCTTCGAACGAGAAATAGAAGGCATATTCGCACCATCGTCATCATCGTCACTACATCATCAACATCATCGGCTGTTGAGCTCAACAGACAGCGAGCCGCCTATACTACTGCACCAGCACCATACAGCAATAATGCCAAGGCCAATCATTGCACTTGTGCACACCACATCCCATAGACAGCATCACCATCAACATCGGTCGATCCCAAGTAACGGGGGTTGCGACCGTAAAATACGAAGATTGAAATTACATTTGCCCTCGCCCTAAAGTCATCATCACACCATCAACATCGATCGCTCCAAGATAGCGGTGATTTCGACCGAAGAATACAGAAGTCATCATCTACATCATCGACAATGAATATAGCACAAAGAATAGTACATCAAGCTCACCGGCATCGATCCTATCGCATTGGCACATACTTTACCATCACCGGTGTCGCTCCCAAATAACGAGGGTTGCGACCGACAACGATGAATTAGTTTAAGTTATCTTATCTAAAGCAATAGCAACAAGTGTTATGCATATATATAGATGGAAATTGAAAGGCATTGTATAAAAAGCCTTTTTTGCACTTCGTCATCGACACATCGAAAGACCCTAATTTTAGTACTCGAAACATCGCAAGCAGACCATTGCAATTCATCACCGAGAACAGTCCATTATAACAATTCAAGGGTACAACTTGTGTCCCAAAATAAAATAATAGTTAAAATTAAATTTGGTTTTAGTTTTCTTTGCAAACTGATTTTTTGTTCATATAGCTAAATTTGCGGCTAAGAAGCTAGTCGCAACACATAACTTAAACAATATACATACCTACAAGTGACCAACCTAAGTTAGATAAAACAACAGTGAATTTGTTTTATATAAATACCTTAATCCAACAAAAAAGAGAGGTGCAGTAAGAGGATTCAATAAGTTTTTTTTAAAACTTGAACCTGTATATTTTTATTATTTAATTTCTTATTTATTTAGTTTTTTTTTGCTTATATTATAGGTATCTTATAATATAGGCATCTTATATATATCTTGTATCTTATCTTATAATTCAAAAATTTTCAGGATTTGAAATTAAGTATTGCCGTGTTGTAAGTGTTCATAAAATAAAATCGGTGTGTTTATTATATTTCATAATAATAATTAAGTGATGCCGTGTTGGACATATGTAAGTGTTAAAAAATAAAAATCAGTGTGTGTTTATTTTTCATAAAAAACCAATAATCATGGTTAAGTGTTGTTATGCTAGTTGCGGTCTAGTGTGAAAACGTCTGGCCAAAAAGATATTTTCATTATGTGCGATCGAAAACGTCTTGTCGAGAGTGCACTTCCATTATGTTTCATGAGCATTTATACTTGCTCTGATGGACTTATTTATGCTTCATGTCGTCGAATATGTGATTCCAGTTTTCCCTGGAAGATCACTTCGACCTATAGGCCCACCTGAAGGTGAATTTATACTTGAAGGTCGATCACTTCGACCTGTATGCCCACCAGATTCACTTTCACAACCAGTTTCAAGGGCACTTCCACTTGCACCTTTGTCTATGCCTTCCACTCCTGGTTCAATTTTGTTTAATTTGGCTAGCACTACTAAGGCAAATTATAATGTCCAACGTTTAAATTTGCCAGAAGTGTCACCTACAAATTACGTCTCACCTTCGCTATTTCCTTCGCCACACTTGCCTTTGTGTGCATACCAAGCTAGGCGTAGAGTGAATCGGTCAAAAGTTATTCCGCGACGTATGTTTTTAACGCAAACCAACTGACGAAAACCCCGATACACAGATTGTTGCACAATTATTCGATTAACACATGACGATATTATTTTAATTATTTATTTCAAACTAAAACAAATCATTAATTGAATAATTAACCCGACCGGCGAGGATTAAAACGCGACGACTTATCTCTTATTGTATTGTAAGCTACTTTCGCTTGTAATAAGAATGTCAAGCCAAAGGGAAGACAAAAGCTATGTTCAATTAATCGAATAATGCGGAGTGCAAGCAAAGTAGCACTTTCAATGCTACTAATAATTTTTCTTATAGATAGATAATTTCTTTATTTAAAAAATATAAATTATTTACATTATTTTTTCTTTAAGAAAAAGGACATGGCTATTCTGCCGTCTGCCTGAACGACATTTTATAACAAAATACAGTTTATATATAAAGAAGTTAAATTCAAATAATAAACATAACATAAGTTAATTAACTATAGAAAGTTTAATTTAATAATTTATTAAAGCATCAATAGCGTTTTCAACAATTTTGAGATGATTCAAAAACACAAAAATAGATGTATCAATGATTTGAAACAAAAAATTATATCAATTTTGAAATGATTTGAAACACAAAATAATAATTTATCAATTTTATAATGATTTGAAACATAAAAAATTAGTAAGTATTTAGAAACATTGTTTGAAACTTCAAATTGCAATAACTGGTTGTAGAGCTATAGAAAACTATTGCGATAATTAAGAGCATGTTTGCAGTATCTATAAACCGTTGACCATCCAAGATCTCCATTAAGGATTTCATAGAGCCGAGTAGGGGAAAGATAACTCAATTCAAAATACAGTCGTCGAATCTCTTGAAGTAAAGGACACGTTGCAAAGAAGTGGGTGATGTCTTCTGGTTCTCCTCTATTACATATCCTACAGATTTGTGTGAGATCAGTTCGATGCGGCATAGCGTTAAGATTCAAGATTTCGACTCGGGCTCTAAATATGTAGCTTATAGCTTCAGAAGAAAACTCGTTGCTGAAATAGTTAGCCAGCGATGTTATTTGGTGGTTGAGGTACCTGTATACATTTCTTGACACAGTTGTTGAGGCTCTTGAAATATGTTGTCTGAAAATATTTTCATCAGTTTTGGTGATAACATCATTGAACATATTGTGCCATTCATTCAAATTGGACTCCCTAAAAGATAAATTACTGCCATTTGAAGAAGCTACCTGGTTCCATTCCTTAAACGGGGAGGCATTTGTTTGCATGAGCCTTGCCATAATGGATTTGTGAAGGCTTCTTTCATCCCTCTTCATAATTTTCAATATGTAGTCTGAATTGGTTTTCAGGTTTATAATGTAAAGAGGCGTTAGACCAGACTCCACATATATATCATAATTGGGCGTTGAAGAAGGCAATCTGAACAAGCGTTTGAAGAAATATCTTTGCACGGCTTCAAACTCGTCCAGTTGTAAATAACCAAAAATTTGGGTACCGCAGCACATGCAGCAGTTCACTGTTGCTTAAAAAACACGATATTTGGATGTATGATCGATTTTTTGGTTAGAGTAGAACTTAAGCCACATTACGTTTAAAGCTAGTATGGCTTCGTTGCTTTTCTCTTTCACGTGTTTCGAAAAATTCAGATTGTACGAGAGCAAAACTCCAAGATATTTGAAATAATGAATGACCTCGATAGGCGCGTTGTTTAGGGACCAGATTTCCTCCGGGAGCCTTCTTCTCTGACGCGGTTCAAATATCATTATTTTTGTCTTGTTAGAATTGACACATAGACCCCAGAATTCACAAAAGGAATTGAGTTTGTTGATTTGCAGATGAAGGGTAGATGGATTGTCTGCCAATAAAACCAAAACATTGGCGTAGAGCAAAACCTTGACTTGTATACCGGCAAAGAGTATTCCTCCCGGAAGTACATCACACACGTCACCAATAAACAGGGCGAATAATATCGGGCTTAATATACATCCTTGGGGGACGCCTGTTGTGGTTTCAAACCATTCGGAGAATTTAGCTCCGTCCCACACTGATGCAGTAGATGAGGCAAGAAATTTGAAATAAAACATTAAGAATTTTCGAGAAACTCCTAACGAAGACAATTTGTACATCAAGGCATTTCTATTTACATTGTCAAAGGCTGCTTTGAAATCCACAAAACAAGCATATAATTTCTTTTTCTGCTCGATTGATCTCCTGGCAATAGTCGTCAGAGCGAATATATGGTCATGGGTTGAGAATCCCGATCGAAACCCTGCTTGGAACATGCTGAGTCGGTTGTTGTTCTCAATCCATACCGTCAACCTATCATAAAGAATTGAAGTTAGGATCTTTCTTAGCGAGTTGAGAATCGAATTTCCTCTGTAGTTCTCCGGCAGGTTAGAATCTCCTTTTTTAAAGATCGCGAATATAACCGCTTTGTTGAAGTTACTTGGAACTAATGAGTCTTCATAAAGTTTGTTGAAATATGCCAGTAGACGATTTTTAAACGGTTCCGTACTATTCTTGTAGAACTCCATCGGAATACCATCTATGCCGGGTGCCTTATTATTTTTCATTTTACTCAGAGTTGTTTCGAGCTCAGATAGAGTAATTGGGTTATCCAGTTCGCAGAAAGTGACATTGGGTTGCGCGTAATAGAAAACCTGGTGATTCTCATCAGCCGACAAAAGAGTTTTAAAATGAGCTGCTAGTGTCTCAACTTCGAGGGTAGACACCAGGCTTCTAACACGCCCACCCAGCTCACGAACATTGGTCCAGAAAGTCTTTGAGTTCTTACAGTTTGCTAGTTCTTTTGCAATATTGTTAATGTAGTGAACTTTCTTTTTGGCACAAAGTCTTTTGAAATCCTTGTTAATATGAAGGTAAATGTTTTTAAAAATTGAAGCATTTGTGGATCTGAACAGCTTAAGATAGACAAATGAAAGTTTACGGAGTTTCACACAATCATTATCAAACCACTTGTTTTTTGGTGTACAAGCGTGACTTCGGCTGTTGGTACTGTGGGCAAATGGTGCTGAGGCCTTGATAACTCTTGCAATATGTTCATCATAATTTTCTATACTGTTGGATTGAAGCGAGGGAATAGAGCTGATGTTACGGTTTAGTAATGAATTGTATAGAGCGGTACAATTCTCTTTCCACCTCAATTTTAAAAAGTTAGTTGATTGTCTCAGTACATTTTCATCGATAAACTGAACCTTTACCTCAATCGGAAGGTGCGATGAGAAATTCGCCACGCCTACTTCAAAATCTACCGATAGTTTAAGCCATTCAAAAGATATCGCTGCAATATCAATAACAGATTGTCCTTGACCACTTATGAATGTAAACTTTCCCGAAGCGTCATCTTTAGAAGCCCCATTTAACACGGATAGTCCGAAGTTTTCAAAGAATTCCGTAAGCAGCCTTCCATTTCGGTTAAAGGTGTCATCTTTTGAGTTTCTGGTTGGATTGAGAGTGTTTTGCGAGAATGTGTTGAGTACAGAAGGATTTTGATAGATCCCGATCCTAGCATTTAAGTCTCCAATTATCATAATATTATCCAAATTGGAGTTTTGAACGAAGTCAACTAGACTAGCAAAATCATGCTGCCAGTTATTGCAATTTAAGTATGTTGGGATAATGGTGTAATTTAAATTATTAATAACAATATTGAATATAATCCTGTTTTCAGAGTGATAAATTTTAGCGAAGTTGGAGTTTAAAGTTTTTTTAACACCACATAAAATCCCCCCACTAGCCCTGCCATGAACATTAGATCTTATTGCGGGTGACCATAAAATATTGAAATCCTTAAAATATTTCAAATAATTGTTTTCATTTTTTTCTTCTACAAAAGTTTCCAATAAAATGATAATATCATAATTTTGAATGAAACTAAAAAAATCAGGTAATAATAATTTGCTTTTGAGACCAGTAATATTATAAGATAAGATAGATAAATTTTTAAAGTTATTAATATTAAAATTATTTAAATTATGCCAGACGACAGATTCATCCTATTGTGACTCCACCCTTAAAGGTGGTCGATGTTGATTTTGAGGTTGACGTATAGGTGGCGCGCGTCTCGGATGAAAGTTGGCAGCAGCAGAAGAAGAAGAAGATGGTGATGGAGATGAAAGATCGCTGTCATCGAAGAATTCGGAAAATCTGTCACCGAACGTTTGGTTGAGAAATGACATTTCTATTTTCGTTTTGATAGCCAAACCTCGTGAATATTTGTAAACAAACGAGTGACCAGAGAGACGAGAGAGCAGACTTTTTTTAAATCCCAAATTGGGACGATAATATTGATTTTTATTGTTTGGGAAACCTTTTCATACAGGATGAAAACCCAAAGTCTTTTCAATTATATTGAGCAAGGGATTAATAATATGTAAAAAAAAGCTCCATAAAATGGAACGCTATTTCTTTGTCCCGAATGAACAAAGAAACGAGATTAACGGGACCGCGCGAGTCCTGCAATTTCAGAATAATTTAACCGAAATAAAAGCACACGAATGTTCCTTAAGTTAAAAAAAGACAATCACCGAATTATTTAATAATAAGTATTTTATCGCCTTTTACAATTATTTTTACGTTTGAATTTATTTCGAGCAACTTGGATCTTATTTCAACCAGTGTTTGTCTTCTCTTTCGGTACATAAGGGATTGTTCGCGGAATACACTTATCCCCGAGCCTTTAAGCTGATGCGCCGCGGCAATAATCTTGTCGACCATCTCTGAGGAAAGAAGTTCAAAGATGACAGTGCCGCGCTGAGCATTGTTGTTGCGAATTACCCGGGAACTTTTGATGGTCATATTTTCATCCTCGTTTATCTTGAGAAGCCCTTTGCAAGTCTGTAATGCGACTTGAGTTGCATCGGTTTCTTCATTTAAGTGAAGGTGAACAACAACGGATGACTCATTAGCCTTTCGTGAAATTATTTCCAGCTGGTTTTCTAGCATTTCGCATCTTTGTGACATATCGCTTAGTTTGAGGTAAAGAAGAGTGTTCGCGGCTCTTAAAGTGGGAACTTCATCGTAGAGTCTTGTAAAATCACCCTTTGTTGCAAAATTCTTTAGTTTTTCAGTGAGTTGTACATCCAAAGTAGTTTCCAGTACATTTTTCAAATCTACAACAGACATCTTTCCTACTTCCGTTGCCATATCTTTTTTGTGAATAAAATACTTTTTGTAGTCAGAGTTTGGTTCGGGAGAGATTTCGTGAAGACTTCTTTTGTTTGAATTACTGTTCATAGGAAAAAATCCCGTATAGGCGCGACTGGCTTTGCTTGAAGTTTAAATTAATTAAAGAAAAGCTTCGTACCTTTATTAAACTGATGAAATATAAAAACGCCGATATAAAACAAAATTCAAAAAATATTGAAAAACAACCTTTAAACAATTAGAGTGACTTTAATTTAATTTAAAATTAAAAAATTATCAAGAGGCTACAACTTTAACACTTTAACCTTTGACAGATGAAATGTCATCCAAATGTAAATGCTACTACCACGGCTAGGTTCAGCAAGGGGGTGGGCTATGAGCAAATTATATTTTTTGTGATGCAAAAAAAGAGTAATAAAAGCATGAAATTATAAATTGATTTTTTTAAATAATACCACAGGAGCGCAGCATCTGAAACTAAAAGGGTGCCAGCAATTTTTTTTTGTTTTGAAGGAAATTACAAATCTTCTGAAGCGAAACAGATGGTGAAAACAATTTTTAGATAATAAGAGCAGACTTTTTTTAAATCCCAAATTGGGACGATAATATTGATTTTTATTGTTTGGGAAACCTTTTCATACAGGATGAAAACCCAAAGTCTTTTCAATTATATTGAGCAAGGGATTAATAATATGTAAAAAAAAGCTCCATTATATGGAACGCTATTTCTTTGTCCCGAATGAACAAAGAAACGAGATTAACGGGACCGCGCGAGTCCTGCAATTTCAGAATAATTTAACCGAAATAAAAGCACACGAATGTTCCTTAAGTTAAAAAAAGACAATCACCGAATTATTTAATAATAAGTCAAAAATACCCAGAGGAATGAAAAAAAATCTACTTATCTGTTTTTTTTGATCTGCCATTTTCCTTTCTTTCAAACCTCTTATTTTTCTTTCTTCCGTTCGAAATCTCCTTTTATCTTCTCCACCAGAATAATGACTTTTCAAATCTCCTTGATTTATTTTTTTCTTTCTTCACCAACAAAATTAAAACCAACATTAAATTTACCAAATTTTTATTTTCCACTTTTTTCACTTTCTAATTCACTTCTAACAATTCTCTACTCGCTAATTAATTCGCTCGATAAGAAGTGTCCGTCCGGATTCTTATATCCCTTCGAACCTCTTCTTTTCTACCAACCAAGTGCTTTCGGCCAATGGGGATCCGCGGACTTCGATCTCGTCATTCGACAGCTATATTCAGCTATGGGGCTGAAGAGTGTCAACGTTGACGAAATCCGATGATCCTACTTACTCACACGCATTACCCCGGCTATGCTGCATTTCATGAACTCGCCGACCGCTGTTTTCACTGCCAGGAATGGTGAATACGATGAATGCGTCCAGCCATAGCCCCCTATTTTATACAATCTGATTTAGAGAAAATTAGAAGAAAACAGAAAGTGCCAGAAATCAGGAAAATTCAATTTCGAACTAACTCATCAATTTTCCCCTCCCATGAAAATAAAGGGAAGTATCGACAAGGGGAGAGGAAAAGTAAATACCACATAGCAAAATGTTTCTAAAGAAAAGTTGTCAATTATTTCCCTACTGGTGATTTTATACAAAACAAATTCGTGGGCTTTAGTCAGAATACAAGAAATTGGGGATAAGAATTTAGCGTTCCATTTTGTATGGAGTATAATAATAAAGCTATGGTAGGCGTTCGGCCATTCTTTATCGAGTGACATCTTTCGGGGACCAAATATCCTCCGAACTTTTAGTTTTTGAATGTTTGCATGTATTATCCCAAGAAACGTTCAGTTTACAGAACACCCGTCGTCCTAAATTACATTGTGGGTCAACCATCCACTTCGATAGATAGTGACGTTCATATTGTTTCTACAAAGTACTGAGAGAGCGTACCGATGGCTGAGGGACCATGGCTGCCCCACTCCCTCTCAGTAAATTGAAGAACCCACATGTATAAAATAAGAAAAGAAAAAGCAAGCAATAAGGATTGGGAAGCTATAAAGAACGATTTTTTCGCGGGAAATTTTTCCGTGACAAGATTAAGGAAAAGTTTAGAAGTGCTAATGGAAAGTTTTTCAGAAGAGTTACGAACATTTATTTTAGTGCAACTATTCCATAAGGTCAAGGCTCGTTGGCTACCTAAGGAGAAGGATTTATTTTTGAGATTTTACTTTAAGTCTCCAACGTCCTATTTCTTCTTGATTAGTATAGGGTTTAAACTCGGAAATTTGGCATAATTTGGCACTCGGAAATTTGGCATAAATTCGGCACACACATGATGAAAATGTAAACTGAGAAAGCAAAATGCATAACGGCCATGGATAGAAAGATTGTCCTTTTAATCGATGAAATGGAAATAGAAATGGAATTGGAGTATAATATCAAGGATGATATTATATATGGATTTCAAGAGTTCGGAAGGAAGAAATCTATAGCATCCAAAAGTTCACACTAAGAGGTTTGAATACCAATTAGAAACAGACCATCGTTATATGTGTTCACCGGATGCGGCCACCCTTTCATAGATTATTCTCACGATCCTTGAAAAAGTAATAGATTGCGGATTGACCGTTGTTGCAACAAGCTGTGATCAAGGATCCAGCAATGTGGCAGCATATAAGGAGTTTGGCCCACCGTTATTTATGGAGAAAACGCCCAACGTTGAAATAAATAACCAACAAGTTTTCCTGCTGTACGATTATCCACATCTTTTCAAAAGTGTGAGAAATATACCTCTAGAACATAAAATTCGTATTGGTGATGATATTGTGGACTGGACAGTCTTGAAAAAAGTCTATCCAGAAGACTCAAAAGCGAAAACCATTAGGGCATTATTTAAACTGACAAAGAGTCACCTAAGGCCGAATGGGTTTGAAAAGTGATCGGTTAAGTTGGATACACCGAAAACCTTGAAGTCCATAAAAGAAGCAATAGATTGGGTACATACATGGACCTCAACAAGCGTCCGCAAAAGGCCTCCTTGCTTTATAGGATTATATCAAACGTTGTTGTCAATTGTGCAGATGTGGGAATATCTCAAAAGCGAAGAGCTATTTCCTACTGTCACATTTGAACACTGATATTGTAGAGAACTTATTCTCCATGGTGCGGTGCAATAGAGGATCTTATGAAAGAAATCTTTCCGCAATGTAAAGAAAATCATATTCCATCACTTTACTGTTTGCAGAACATTGTGGATATGAGGATACTGCAGTAGATCCATTATTACAGATACCTGACTACAAGGAAACCATGGACTGCCGATCGAAGATAATATCCTCGAGAAAAGATTATCTTATGAAATTGGAGAAAACCTCGATAACGATGAGGAAATTGACGTATAAGTTATGAAGGAAGATCCAGATGAATATGAAAGGAACGACGTGTAAGTTATGGAAGAAGATCCGGATGACAATGAAACATTTGCCAATAAAATGCAACAAACAGCTGCAACATATTTTACCGGTTTTGCAGCAGGAAAATTGAAGATAAAACTGAGTTGCCAGGTATGCTCTAAATTTTTAGTCCATGAAGACGAAGAAGACAAAGTTAGGCAAAAAACTTTGTTGATAAAATTAAGAGCATACGACTCCATAACCACAAGTTCGGAATTTGGAAAACTATCAGTTCCTTCGATCCGGTTCGAAAGAACTCTAAAAAATTTCCAAACAATTTTCGAAACGCAGTGGAAAAAAAACAACATCAGGAAAGGCTGTGGAAACATGGGCTTCGGAAATAATGCAAGACGGAATTTTTAGTGCAGACTGCACACGGGAACACGAAGAAATTATCACTAAATTTATTTTAAGAGGTTTTATAATATTAACGATAAAGAAAACCAATAAAGATATTAAAAGAATTACTTTACTATTATCATTATTATTATCATTATTATTATTATTATTATTATTATTATTATTATTATTATTAATATTTTTATTATTGTCATTATTATTATTATTATTATTATTATTATTATTATTATTATTATTATTATTATTATTATTATTATTATTATTATTATTATTATTATTATTATTATTACTATTATTATTATTATTATTATTATTATTATTATTATTATTATTATTATTATTATTATTATTATTATTATTATTATTATTATTATTATTATTATTATTATTATTATTATTATTATTATTATTTTTATTATTATTATTATTATTATTATTATTATTATAGTTATCACCATCCAATGCACACCGCCTTAGACACGCGTAAACCTGTTTCAGCAGAGTCAACAGTTATTCACACGACTACGAGAGGGCATTGGCCTATATTATTGTATTAGCTGGATATACGATCCTCTATTACGGTAATATAACAGGTCAGCTATTATCATGGGAACCAATGCGAGAAACTTAATATTGCTCGTCAGCAATATTCAGGAAAGCGGGCTATAGGTTTAAGCTAATGAATGAATTGTATTCCGACCTCCGAATAGAATAATTGTTTATTACGAATCTTAAAATATATTTTATAACGTTCGCAAAATCATTGCTTCTTTCTTGATACTTAAACAGTAAGTCGAACCGTTGGGCCGGCCCTCTGGGCTGGCGTTCGCGTTTTTTTAATATCTTCGCGAAGGATATCTTTAACTGGCGCCCGAGCAGGGACCGGCTCAAATTTCGGATCCTTTCACCGTGCGAATCGTTGTGTCCTTTAATACAGGACAGGAAGCTTATACACTCCTTAGAGTGAGAGGTAAAGCTGTAACCATGGGAACACAGTAACCCTATAAACTATCCAGCAACGAATACTCCATACCCATGGGAACATGAATTCATCGTCGGAGCAAAGATTCGAAAGTGAAGTTGTTCGTGCCGCGAGTAGGTCGCTTGCAAGAATAAACGCTTGCGACTAAAAGGGACTAACACGACTCTTTCGGAGGTGGTTCCTAAGATTTAAATTAATTCGCCTTTTTTTCTTTTAACGTTTTAGACATAATCACCAGATGCCTCTTTTGCTGACGTGAGTGGAAAAAATCCGAAAACTTTTAAAAGAGCTTAACAAAAAAATACTTTTAAGGAAACCAATTTTTTTTCTAATATAAGAGTCACAGTGAAACGAAAAAGTTAAATGTGAGAATATTGAATTATCAAAAAAATTCTTAGTGTAAATAAGAAATTCATTTCGAATTGAATTGAAGCATTGTCTCAAAAAAAAAAAAAAAAAAAAAAAAAGAAGTTGTTCTCTCACGTGTTGTAAAGAACACCAAATCGAAATATATCGAAAATTCAATACAAATTGTGATTACAAAAAAATTTTTACAGAAAAAAAAATAAAATTATTAAGTTCCTTCAGCTCATAAGTTCATTGAAAAAAAAAAAGAAAGCAAATTTTCATATTGTTCATAAGTTCATTGTAACGAAAGTAAAGAGGAAAGATTTCCTATTGAAAATTATATGAAAAAATTCGCAGAAAACGAATAATGTAAAATAATTGTTATTTTCTTTCCACTTGAACATTTTTTTGAAATTAGAGTACATTTTTTTTTATTAATTATTACATTGTGGAAAATAAAATCTGTTGAAAAAATAAAAAAAAAAAGAAGAATAAATTCTTAAAAAATAAAAGTGAAACAGTGTCTGAAAGTAAAAAAAAAAGGTACAGGTAAGGTGCATTGATTTTTGATATACATATACCTACATTCTAAAATTTAAATTTTTTAACAAGTGCATTTATATTCATACACCCTACTCCTCGATTCTGGTTATTTTATATTTTTGTGTTTGATCATTAGAAACCGTGCAACTAAAGGGATAAAAACAGAAAATTTGAATAGATTTTTTTTTGTTGACAAAAAAAAGGGGAAAATGGATGAGCTAACTAGGCAAGTAAATGACCTTAACGGGGCACTTAACTTGATATTCGCTCAGTTGAGGGAATTAGATAACAGGCTGAAATCGGTTGAGACGAACAACCAATCGGAACCCTCAATAAGCCCAAATTATCTTTGTGAGCCAAGGACAGAGGCAGACCTAAAAGATATTAGTCGTCTCCCGGATTGTGTTAAGGAGCTGCAAGCCTTCGATGGAAACCCGACACAGTATGTATCCTGGATACATAATGTGGGGAGAATTCTGAAGGATTTCAGTATAATTAAAACCAAGCCAATGTATCGTGCCATTTTAAGGCACATTAGGCAAAAAATTCGAGGTGGAGCGGATTCGGCTTTGATTTCCTACAACATCTTCTATGATGATTGGGAGGAAATCAAAAGAATACTATCTTTACATTACGCGGATAAACGTGATATTCGAACCCTGCAGCATCAGTTAAATCAACTGACGCAGAAGGGAACTAGGTTGGACGAGTTCTATGCAACTGTCAACCACCAGTTCTCATTAATAATAAATAAAATTAAAACCGAAACCTACACGCAGGAAACAGTAGGTGCGCTTGTTGAAACCTATCGAAATCGTGCGTTAGACGTCTTTATAAGAGGTCTTAATGGCGACCTGTCACGTATGTTAATTGTTCAGAAGCCAAAGACTCTGCCAGAAGCATATGATTCATTTTTAGAGATGCAGAATCTCAACTTCAGAAATCATACGATACATATTCCAAATCCTTCCAACATGGTCACGGCTCCACTCAATCAATCGTTCAGAATAGATAACAGACCAATCCCTCCCCAGAGATTCATCCCAAAACCATCATATCTCCCCAATGTTAGTAACCAATACCATTCAAATCAACCACCAAGACCGATCGGTCCTAAGCCTCTGTTGTGATATTTTATTCTTTTAATTCGAGAAGCACGATCCTCGAAAGGGGTCTTACCTTTTTAGTGTTATAGTTTTATGTGCCACATAAATTAGACGAAACTTGTATATGTATTTTCTATTTGTATTTTTAGTTTATTGTTTATCTTTTACATTATTTGTTTACTTATTATCTAATTTCCAAATATACTCGTTTTTATATAATATACTTCTTTTTTTTAAAGAAAGGAATTACTTGGAGTTTTTTCTTTGTTCGTAAGATATGGAAAAAAAAATTGAAAATAAAGAATTAGTATGCGATTATGCGACTTTATCGACGACAGTCCGAAAACAACAGTGCCCGATGTCTGCCTCGCTACCCGACTCGAAACCGGAAAAAATATGCAACATGAGCACAAGTGTGCCTGGTCACAGTTGCGATTGGGTTTTTGAGATCAATGCACGTTTAATATGTTGAAAAGTGAGGGAGTGCATTGATCGTTGGATATATAAAATAATGATATGGAGATTTAGAAGAGTTGGGCAATGAAATGGGTTTTGGGATCAATGCACGTTTAATAGGTTGGAAAAGTAAGGGAGTGCATTGATCGTTGGATATAGAAAATGTAAATGATGATATGGGAATTTGAAGTGGTTTGTAGTTGGGCAATTAAAGTAAATGATGAATATGGAATATTGGTCAATCAAAAGGAAATGATGACTGGGGGAATTTGAAGTTGCAATGGGTTGATGAAAGTATGGGTTTAGTTGGATGGAATGATAAGGGGAAATGATAAGAGAAAGTTGTAAGGTACGTACTTTACACACCTCCCCCCTTAAGAACGAAACTTATACCTTGGAATGGTGTGAGTTTCGGCTTTAGAAGATGGAATTGGAAGTGAAAGAGAAAGGTTAGATGGAGCTAAACGAGGTGTAGGTGTTGGTAATGGTTCTGGAATTTGTTCTATGGTTTGGACTGGATTCGAGATTTTTATTTCTTCTAATGGCATGGAATTCGATATTTGAGTATTTACGGAAGTTTTTTTTATATTTCGCATATTTCGCATGAGTAGTATAATTATGACAATAACTATGGCGGAAAACATTGGAAGAAGGAACACGACTATCTTATTATTACTTCCGTGATCGACTTTTGGATACATGATCTGGGAATTTTTTATATTTTCTATATCTTTACTGATGGAGCTAAGTTCATCAATTTGATTATGTATATTAAAAGATTTTGTCACGTAGCTGGGAATTTTCTCAAATTGTGGTAGTGTTATGTTAAACGAAAGGTTAGGATTTGATGAAATAAAATTGGGATTAGTTATTGTTTCGAAATTTGTTTTGGAGTTTAAAGATTGGTATCTTGTATTTGCTATACAGTTCGGTTGGATCTTAAGAATACCAGTTGCATTTAATTTGATTTGAGAGTAAAGGTCTTGGCATTTAATCATAAGGTTTTCTGGATTTGGGAAAACGAAAATCCAAGAGTTGGAGTCTGCTAGCTGAAGGAAAATTGGGTGATGTATTTGCATTACTTGAATATTGCAAATACTGATTTCACTTGGCAGAATAGAAAGTAAATTCAGTTCGCAGGCATTGCTTGAAGATGTGAATAGGATTGGCGCGTTTCTCTCGCAAAGATAATTATTTTTTGTAGTTGTTTGACATCTGTCTAAGTCATGTTTATCAAAGAGGAAATACGATTGTTTTTCTGAGTCTACGATAAGAAAAGGTTTTTCGGGGATTATAATTGCATAGGTTTTGTTTTTGATGAGATTTGGTATGCTAGTCATTTTATAAACGTTATAGTTTTTTGAAGAAGTAAGAGGAATTCTTAATACAAAATTAATTTGGTTGTCAATATAGTAAACATGAGTTTCTAAGAGATTAAAGAGTGTGTCTATATATTGCTCTTGTAAAGGAAGTGGTAAGCGATTTTCTTCTGGAAGGAGTAATTGTATCTTTTTAATTTCTTCGGTGAGTTTAGAAGGGTCAATACGGTATGGATGAAGTTTTCCATGAGCTGCGGAGTAAATAGCATCAAGGAGGTGATCTTTGGTTGAATAATAATATTCTGATAAGGAGTTGAACATCGTAAAAACTTCGTTTAGTTGAAGAAAGGATTTATTTATTACGTTGTTACTATTTGAGTTTTTGCTCACTTGATTAATGATTTTACTGGTTTCTTCAATTTTTTCTTCTATGTTAATAATTTGGTCGTTTGTAAGGTTTAATTGATGGATGATATTTTTCGATATTGAAATTTGTTTTTCATTTAATTGGGATTCGTAATATTGTTGTTGTTTAAGTTTGTTTATATGATGAGTAAAGGTGTTTGCGTCTTCGTCATCGAGGGTACCAAATAGTTGCTTGGATATAGAACCAATAGCATTTATTAATCCTCTCTTTTGCAGTCTAGGTTTTATAGTGGTTCCTAGGTATTTATTAATAATTTGGTCTTGTGATTTTATTCGATCAAGTACCATAGTAGAAAGGGTAGGAAGAGATTCGCATTGGGATAGGTATTCGTGAGAAGAAAGAAGTTGTTTGCATAGATAGAATTTTGTCATAGGTCAGTAAGATAGAATTATATTGTAAGTTAAGTTCGGTAAGGTTAGTATAAATGACTAAGTTCCATTGATTAGAAAAAAGCTTAAGATTACCAACGTATTCGCAGTACAGCCCTGTTTTGTTTTGCAAGTCGATGATTTCATATAGTTGCTCGTTGTTATGTATATTCGTTTGGGAGATCAAGATTAGGTTGTAGATGAGAGTCACAATTAAAAGTTTCTCCATTTCTGGAAAGGAATATTGAGATTGAGGTAAATTAGTTAGGTTAAATAAATTTTTAGTCTGTTGTTATGAACTTTTGTTATTTTGTTCTTTATTTTAATATTTGAGTTTACTCCTGACGTAGATATGATTTCGTATGGGCCTGACCAAAGGGGAAGTAATTTTTTATTTGTATTTTTGGGATTGTTTCATTTTTGAGTAAAACTAGGTTTCCTATTTGAAAATCGACAGGGTTTTGTTTTTTATCGTATTGTAGTTTTGAGGATTCTTTACTCTTGAGCAGTTTTTCTCCTGCTATCTTATGGCAGTGTTGAAGTCTTGATTTAAGTTCATTGGCATAAAGGTCGTTATTGTAACAAATTTCAGGATTTTTTGTTACGCTAGAAGGAAGTTCAACCTGTCTACCATACATGAGTTCGAACGGAGTAAATGACGTTGAAGTATTCGGGGTCGTGTTGTGGACGAAAACGGCATATTTTATCCAGCTATCCCAATCATCTTGAGATTTGTCGATAAAACAACGAAGATACTCAACGAAGTTTCTGTGACTTCTTTCGCAAGAGCCATTTGATTGTGGTCGGTATGCAGTAGTTTGGAGTTTATTAATTTTAAGAAGCTTACATACATTTTTGAATATTTCACTAAGGAAATTTTGGCCTTGATCTGACAACACGTATTTGGGTGTGCCATATCGAAATATTATTTCCTTGACGAATGCCTCGGCGATTGTGTTAGCCTCTTGGTTGGGTATTGGTATAGCATCGGTGTATTTCGTGAGGTCGTCAATGAATGTTAGGAGGTATCTGTTTTTATTGTTGGTCATAGGATATGGAACAACGATATCGATGGAAATTTTTTCGAATGGTTCCTTAGCGGTTGCTGTTATGACTGTATTTTATCTCTTACTGTCCAATACAGTTAGAGTAAAAGATGTATCTCAGCTTCTTACTGTTCTATGTACAATAAGATTTTGTTGTTTACAAGAGACAAGCACTTGAACTTGTTCTTGAAAGGAACTGTAGATTCGAAGTTAAAACTCCTTGTTGTTGTTAAACGAAACGAATGAATTTTTATTGTCGAGATATGTCTCTTTTATACTTAAAACTAAACAATCAAATTGATGATACATTACGTTACAAATAAATATTAATTGTGTCACATAAATTGCTTACAAATATAATACGATGACACATTGCATTGCAAAATAAATAATATTAATTGTTTTACATAAATTGCTTACAAACATAAATACGATGTCACATTGCATTGTTACATAAATTGCTTACAAATATATTAGAGTAAAACAAAATATGACACAGTTATGTTTATGTTGGGCAGGTCATTGTTTCCTGCTGATGTCATCAATACTTGGTGTGGCTTGTGTTTGCGAAAGCAATGAACATTCTTCCCCGCGTTGAATGGGAACTCATTCAACAAACTATACCTCCGAAACGTTGTATTGAGTTTTGGGCGGTGAAGGAATGGAGTTTTCGTTTGACGTCATTTGCTTCCGAGTATTCAGCAGAAATATGACTCCCAGGCAGACTGCTATTATAAGTGCCAGATAGCTGATTGAGTAATGATGAATGTTGTTAGTAAGTATTTTTTCGTTGTGGTTTGCGAGCTTCTGATGTTGTAATGTTAAAGGTTGGTTTTGGAGTGTTGTAAGCGATTCAATGTGCGAGTTGTTAAATTTTGGAATTTGATCTAGAGCTGATTGAACATCACTTAGTTTCGCTATCGTTGATAAATTTTAAAAACTTATGAAGGATGAATGTACGTTGCTTATTGTCATCTGGATTCCTTGAATGGTAACTAGGTTGTTTCTCAATCTACAGTTGCCTTCGATTGAGAGGAGTCCAGCTCCAGCGAGATCCATTTGACAGGTTTCGGAATTGCATACAGCAGTAAGTTGAATATCTTGAAGGGTTCCAAAAATCCATTGATTTCTATTGTTCAATTGGGTCCATATAAAGTTGTTGATGGGCCGTACAATGTTACACGAAGTTGCGGTGTTGTTGATGAAAAGAGAAAATTCACAGTTGTACGCTTGTGAACCTGCGTGATATTTTCCCTTTCTGGTTGAGCAGAAATACTGCATATCTTTTCCTTTGTTGCAATCCTTGAATTCTGATGAAGTCATTGGAAAATACTGGTCTCTATGACGGTTTATGGCCAGAATCTCTATGGCTGGGCTTATGGTCAGAAGCGTGTTGTTTATAATTAATGGGGCTGATCTTATTTGGAATAACTCAAATGCTTCTTGTTCAACGAGCGGGATGGTAATGACGAATATTAAGTGATTTCCTGCGTTGCCTCCCTTCGTTTTTGATATTTTGTAGAATTGGAGCAAATCTTCTTGTTCGAATGGTAGTTTCTGTGACAATGGTAAGTGATTTCTTATGTTTATGATTTCAGCCTTAAGTTGGGCAGGTGAAAGTAGTAGTGGGTTGATGTTGCCATAATGTATATCTGTTAGTGTATCAAGAATTGTGCTTTCTATCCGTTGTAGATTGGATGCCATCATCATTAGTTGCATAGCAAGTGTAGTAAAGATTTGAAACACTCTAACCTGGTCAGTGGCATTTCCAATTCTTGCAATGATCTCGTTGGCTTGAGTTTGAACCATATTTATGCGATCTTGGACCTGGAGCTGATCATGCTTTATTATGTTGATGGTTGAGTCAATAACAGAGGTCTGATTTTTCAACATTGACAAGAGATGAGCATCATTGTTATTTATTTGGTTGATTGTTTTGGACAATTCTTCTGCATAGTCGGAATCTAGTAGCCCAAATAAGGAGTGAGCTATGTTTCCAACAATATTTATTGCTGCTCTAGCACTTCGATGTCTTGAAATCAAGTTGGTATCTCCTTGTAGTGATATCTTCATATTCGTTAGATGGTTAAGCATTGCATTGCATGTTGTTCTTAGCTGTAGTTGATTACATAAGTGTTGAAGCGCCTTAGTCCCGTTGTTGAATGCTTCAAGCTCAGCTAGAATAGGTGCTAAGTCATAATATGTTATGATGTTCCATTCATTTACAATCAGGTTCATGGATCTAAGATTTTCAAAGTATAGTCCAGGATTATTTTTAAACCTTGTAATGTTTATAGGTGATGCGATAACTATTGGAAGCAAGCACAATGACAGAATCATCGTTGTTATTAGTGAAGTGTTGCATGTTTTTCGTCGTTTTGGTGATGTCTCCGTCAGTATGTCCTCATCTTCATGGTTTGCATCTTCCCTGTCTTCGATGAGTGGCACTAGACGATGAATCGGTCGTTTCAGTATTCCTGACTGTGTTTTTACGTTGACCACTCGAACGACTTCATCCTGCCCCTTAAAGATGTCGACAATTCTTCCCAATGGCCATTTGAGGGTTGGTGTACTATCTTCTTTGATGATAACTAAATCCCCGATTTTGATATCTTGATGCCTCTTGTTCCACTTGCTTCTCTGTTGGAGTTGGTTGAGGTATTCTGTTGACCATCGTTTCCAAAATTCGTGTTTAAGGTAGCATATGTTACTCCAACGATTTCTTAGATTCTTGTTTTCTGGAACTATGTTGGGATCGATTTGTGCGGTGAGGGGTTCTCCAATTAAGAAATGTCCTGGTGTAAGGGCGGCAAGATCATTTGGGTTATCTGATAGTGGAGTTAATGGCCTTGAATTCAGGATTGCTTCTATTTCAATCACAATAGTCTCGAGTTCCTCATGTGTTAATGATGCTGTGGATACCGTTCGGAGTAGAAGATGCTTTGCTGATTTGACTGCTGCTTCCCATAAACCGCCGAAGTGGGGGGCTCTTGGTGGAATGAATTTAAAGGTTATTCCCTTATCGCTGCTGGCCTTGATGATGGCTTCTCTAGCTTCGGCCGTGTGTAAAATATCCTTGAGTTCGGCTAGCTGATTTTTGGCTCCGACAAAATTGGTTGCATTATCACAATACAGCGTTTGTATTCTTCCTCTTCGACTAATAAATCTTCTCATGGCTCCAATGAAGGCTTCAGTGGTTAAATCTGTTACTACTTCCAAGTGAACTGCCTTAGTTGAGAAACAGCAAAAAACTGCTAAGTACACCTTGTGTGGTTTCTTGCCTCTGATTTTATAGTGGACCCAAAGAGGTCCGCAGAAATCTACGCCACAGATAAGGAATGGTCTATTTGGCGTTACTCGATCAGCTGGAAGGTTCCCCATGACTTGGGTCATCAGATGTGGTTTTGTTCTCGTGCATCTTATGCAATTATGAACTGTGTGTCGGGCTGTGATCTTACCCTTGATTAGCCAAAACTGTTGTCTTAAAATGGACAGCAGTGTTTGCGGTCCACAGTGATTGTGGCGCTCATGTTTGTATTTGAATAGCAATTTTGTAATTGCTTCGCTGTATGGGAGTAGTATTGGATGTTTTGCATCAAATGATATTGATGCAGCTTGTAGTCGTCCTCCTACGCGAAGAACATGGTTGTCATCTAGAAATGGTGCCAGAGTTGTAAGTCCACTAGATTTGCAAAGTCCCTTATGGTTCTTAAGATCTTGAATTTCGCTTTTGAATTCGGAAGATTGTATCTGTCTCACAATGGTAATGAGAGATTCGTTGAGCTCTTTGGGTGAGAGTGCCCTCTGCCCCTCCGGATTAACCTTGAATTTCTTGGCCCGTTTGATGAAACGAAGCATATAGCGGATGGTATGTTGCAGGAACTTAAAAGAATTTCGATGTCGTATTTTATATATGAAATCACTTGGAGAATCATCTTGTAGTGCTATAGCAACAGTATGTTTTCTCTTTCGTTCAAGACCGGAATGAGTTTCTAGTTCCTTTGGAGTTGAATGTGGCCAGGCCGATTCATTTGCATGTAGAAATAAGGGCCCGTAAAGCCACATGTGACAGGACATGAAGTTGCGTGCAGATATTCCTCGAGAAAGTAAATCTGCGGGATTTTCCTTTGATGGTACATGACGCCATTGTGCTCCCCATGAGAGTTCTTGTATTTTTGCTATTCGATTCGCCACGAAAGTGTGATATGAAGATGATGTGGAGGTTATCCAGGAGAGGACAATTTGGGAGTCTGTCCAAAGATATACTGATGCGTATATCTTCTCTGACTCTACGGGTAAGTTCAGCTCCCAAGACTGCAGCACATAATTCTAGGCGAGGAAGTGTTTGCTGTTTTATTGGAGCTACACGTGATTTTGCGCAAAGTAGCCTGTTGATAGTTGTTTGGTCTTGATAAGTTGAACGCAGATACACCGCGGCTCCATAGGCTCGTTCTGATGCATCCACGAAGGTGTGAATCTGTATAGACGTAGGGTTCCCTTTAAATATGTGTCTGGGAATTTTCGCTTGATCGAGATCTGCTATGTCCTTTCTGAAACTAAACCATTCTTCCTTGAGGTGTTGTGGAAGTTCGTCGTCCCAGCAGAGTTTTAAATGCCAAAGTTTTTGCATGAAGATTTTGGCTTGAACTACAACAGGGCCAAATAGTCCTAATGGATCGAAAATTCTTGCGAGTTCTGAACTAACCACACGTTTGGTGATTGATGAAGAATCGTTCACTTGAGATCTCCCACATAACTCGTCTGTTTTAGGTTGCCAGACAAGTCCTAGTGTTTTAATTGTGCAGTAGCTTCCGTCGGTGAAGTCGAGGCTGACTTCCTGATCCTCTGGGTGAATGTCACATAGTAATTTGGGATGGTTTGCACACCATTTTCGAAGTTTAAAACCAGCGTTGTTCAGGATTGGCATTCGTTGTTTTTGAGCTTCTTTTGCCTGAGTGATGCTGTTGGATCCGCTTATGCAATCGTCTACATAAAAGTCTTCTAACAGGATCTGGCTTCCGATTGGGTGCGTTATTTTGCTTTGAGAGGCTAAAAATTGTAGGCATTTGGTTGCTAAGTAGGGAGCGGCTGAGGTTCCGTAAGAGACCGTTTTGAGTTTGTAGTATTTTATGTCTTCTGATGGCTGCCGTCTCCAAACGATGAGTTGATAATTCTGATCCTCTTCATGAATGAGGATCTGTCTGTACATTTTTTCGATGTCGGCTGTGAACACAAACCTATGTATTCGAAAGCGGAGTAGGATCGAGAAGAGTTCACTTTGAACAGTGGGTCCAGTATGAAGTATATCGTTGAGAGATAGGCCCGTGGAAGTTTTTGCTGATGCGTCGAAAACAACACGTAGTTTGGTTGTGCTGCTATCAGGTTTGAGTACACAGTGATGAGGGATGAAGAAGTGGTGTTTTGGGATGTTGGCCGGATTTAATTGTTCCATGTGACCAAAGGCTTCATACTCGTCCATGAATTTCACATAATCGTTCCTTAACATTGGGTTTTTGCTTAGTCGTCTTTCTAAGGACATAAATCGGTTGAGTGCTAATTGTCTTGAGTCACCCAAGGCTTCACCATTTTCTCGGAATGGTAGTCGAACTTCAAAGCGACCGGAGTTGGATCTCTTAACTGTTTGAGTAAAATGTGATTCACAATATTTTTCGGTTGTTGTCATTGATTTTGGTGTGTCTTCGAAGTCGTCCAGTTTCCAGAATCTTTCGATGAGGTCATTTGTGGAGTCGTCTTCGCCGAAAATTGCACAGGTGGCATTGTTATAGGAGACATTTTCAATTTTGCCTGCCACGACCCAACCAAGGACAGTGTTCTGTAACAATGGCATATTGTCACCAATTCGAATTTGCTCAGGACGTATAAGTTGATGATATAATTCTGCTCCAAGAAGAACATCAATTTTGTCTGACTGATGAAAGTTTGGGTCTGCTAGATTGATGTTTTCAGGAATGGACCAGGTTGTTGTATCCAGGTTCTGCGTGGGTTGAGATGACACAATGCTTGGAAGAATGAATGCTTCCACTCTGCAGTTGAATTTTCCAATTGACGATTGGAGTTTGATGTTAACTCGCTGTGTGGAGTTTCGTGTTCTCCGCCCGATGCCTTCGATGCAAAGAGATGATGGTTTAGGTGATAAGGATAGACGTTTGATGAGTCGCTCTGAGACTAGATTTATCTGTGAACCTGAGTCTAAGATCGCTCTGACCACACAAGATTGTCCATTGTTTGCTGTGATGACAACTCTTGCCGTAGCCAAAAGTACATAGTCGTGGTTGTGATTAAGTTTTTGAATTGTTGCTACAGTAATCGGTGCTAAACCCTCAGTTTTTGTTATGCTAGGTTTAGCGGTTGTTGTCTCTGAAGTAATTGCGCTCGTTGTTGTGTTGGATGGTTTCGAATTTTTTTTGACTTAAGTGCAAAAGCGTGTTGTGCTTACCTGCGCACTTGGTGCAACTCCGTGACGTACATGTTTTTGCCGTGTGATCGGGCATGAAACAGTTTACGCACCATCGTTGCTTCTGCGTCCATCTTAATCTTTCAGCGGCTGACATCTTCAAGAATTTTTCACAGTAAAAGATTGGATGGCTCTTATTGCCACATACCTTGCAGTTGTCTATGTTGGAGGTGGCAACGTTGGATACCACCTTGGTTCTATCTTTTCCTCCAACAGCTTCTAACGCTTCAAAACGGTTTTTCAAGAATTTGAGGAATTCTTCCATTGTTGGTAGTTCTCGGGGGTTTTTGACGGATTGTTCATAGAGTAAATGACTTTGTCGATCTAATTTCTTCGTTAATAGATAGATAAGCAGAGGAGCCCACGAGTCTGTATCAATATTGAGAGCCTTTAAAGCTGCCAATGATTCGTGAATTGTATCATGAAATTCTCTCATAGCCTTTACTTCTGAGCCTTGCTGCGGCAAACCCAAAATTTTTTGAATAAGGGACAATGTCTGGGCCCTTTTGTTGCTGAAACGATCTTGAAGAGTTTTCCATGCGATCGGATAGTTCTCCTCTGTCAGTTCTAAGTGTCTTAACAGACGTTCTGCATCACCAGAAACATTTGTTTTTAAATACCACATTTTTTGTATTAGTGGTAGATCTTGATCATGTATCATTTTGGTAAAAATGTCGGAAAACGTTTGCCATTTTAAGTAATCGCCGTTAAACTTTGGGATTGTCATCTTTGGAAGTTGTACTGATAGATGATCCGTTCTTGAATTATTTGAAGTTCCCCTTAGTGAAGCTCGGTTTTTCAGAACCTTTATTTCAAGTTCTGAATAAGAGCTCATGTCGTAGCCCTCCGAAAGTGGGTCTTCTCTTCTTTCCCAAATTGCGTAATGTAACTCTTCAATTTGGTCCCAAAGTTTATTCATTGCCTCTAGGCATTGTATGGGGGCTTCTTCTTTAACTCGGCCGTTGCTAAGGCGGGTTAACGAGTTCATCAATGCCTTCTGGCGGCGCATGAGTGTAAGCACCTCGGGCGTACTTTGAGTTTTAATCTGGACTGAGGGGCTGAGGTTGCATGTTGGTCTCCCTCAGTTCCTACAGTTTCGCTGGGCTCTATTTCAGCAAGCGAATTCTTGAATACCTTTGAGTATTTTTCTGATATTTCTTTTATTTTGAAGAAGTAGTTCGAGGTGAAGTATTCGTGATCTATGCTTAGATCTGATGAGCGAATTTCCTCGTCTCTAACTGCAAAGTTCTTCCATATTGCCTCGATTCGGTTTAACCGAGAGGTTAAGTACTCTTTTGTTGTTTTTCGCGTTTGCGAATCTTTGTTGAAATTTCGGATTATTGTTTGAATTTCTTCTCCGGCAAGACGTTGCTCGGCTATTTTTGTCTCCATTGTGAGCCGTTGTTCGCAGTTTTTTATGTAGTTTTTTATATCTCGGAACATATTCTTCCATTTGTGATATATTTGAATCCGTTTGAAGGTTCTGTTGACACCACAGTGTCCACCTATATGATTTGAGTGGAATTCCTTGAGAATGGTTTTTATATCGTTCTCTGATAGGTCTTGTTTTGCTGAAGGAAAAGTGGAAAAGTAAGTAGTTTTGGCTAAAGACGTTGAACAAGAATTGGAGTTTGTTTTTGAAGATGTTTGAGGACTCGAAGATGAAGAATTAGAATTTATGGTTGAAGGAAAGGCTTCTGGATCAATTTTAGAAGATGTGGGACAAGAATTAGTAGCGTTTGAACAAGAATTGGTATTTAATGATTTGGAACTGGAATAGGAATAAGACGATGTTGGAGACGAGTTTGTATTTATAGAATTTGTACAAGAATTAGAAATTGGTTTTGAACAAGAATTAGAAGTTGAAGATTTAGAAGACGAATTTGAATTTATTGATGATGGACAAGAATTAGTAATTGGCGATGAAGACAAATTTGTACCTGTTGGTGATGATGAACAAGAATTAGGAACTGACGATGTAGGAAAAGAATTGGTATTTGCAGACAATATAGGAGATGGTGAAGATGACGAATTTTGAGAAGAAGTAGAAGAGGATTTTGAAACAGATCGAAGAGTCATTTTCGCAATTCTGCTAAGACAGTCAGCGTTTGTATTTTGATCACCTTTTTTATGAATGATTTCATATTCAAACTCTTCGAGCTGTAGACGATATCTCATCATTCTGGAATTTATATCTTTACAGTTGTGAATATAAACTAGAGGTTTATGATCAGTGTATAGTTGAAATTTTCTACCATACAGATAAGGTCTAAAATGTTTGACTGACCAAACAATAGCTAAAAGTTCCTTATCAGTAGTAGAATAATTTTGTTCGCTTTTATTAATAGTTCGCGATGCATAAGATATAGGAAGGTCGTTACCAATTTCACCTTGCGAAAGGACACTACCAATAGCTACATCGCTAGCATCCGTTGTTAAGATAAAGTTTTTGGTGAAATCAGGATATTGAAGAAGGGGTGGATTAATTAGTCTTTGTTTTAATCCATGAAAGGAATTTGAACAAAGAGGAGTCCAGTCAAAACGAACAACCTTGCGTAAAAGATTAGTAAGGGGTTTGGAAATTTTTGCAAAATCTTTTATGAAACGGCGATAATATGCAGCGAGTCCCAGAAAGCTTTTTATTTCTTTTGGATTTTTGGGTTGAGCGAAATTCTTCACGCATTCGATTTTTTGCGGATCAGGTTTGATACCTGATTCATTTATCACGTGTCCTAGGTAAGTGAGTTCCCTTCGCAAAAACTGGCATTTTTCGGGTTGCAATTTAAGATTATGTATTTTGAGACGTTCAAAGATTTCTTTTAATTTCAAATTGTGTTCATCTAAGGTTTTACCATAGACCACGATGTCATCCATGTAAACGAAAGTTTTTATACCTTGAAGACCAGTCAATACATTATTCATTAACCGTTGGAAGGTGGCTGGGGCACCTTTTAATCCATAAGGCATTCTAACGAATTCGTAATGACCAAAAGGTGAAGAGAAAGCGGTCTTCTCTCTATCTTCCGGTCTAACTTGGATTTGATGGAATCCACTGGCGAGATCTAAAGTAGAAACAAATTTTGAACTTCCCAACTGATCTAGAATATCAGTTATGTTGGGTAATGGAAATGCATCACCGACAGTTTTGTCGTTGAGTTTGCGAAAATCGACGACGATTCTCCATTTCTTATTACCATCTTTATCAGGTTTTTTAGGGACAACGATAAGAGGAAAATTCCACGGACTATTCGATGGCTGGATTATATTATCGTCCATCATCTCGTGGATTTGTTTGTCAACCTCTAATCTTTGTGCTTCCGGCAACCTGTAGGGTTTGATATAGGTAGGTGTTGCATCCGGGGTAAGGATTGGGTGTTGTACAGAAGAGGTATGAGTTAACTTATCCCATTTTAGATAGAAGAGTTCGCTATACAAGATACACAGATTTAGTATCGATTCTTTTTCATTCTTCGACATGTGATCTGTCACGACTGACTCTTTTATAGCTTGGATTCTGTCATATGATTCGGGATAATTTTGAATTCGTAAAATGTTATAGTTGGAGACCTCATCGAATACAAGGTCTTCGGTATTAAATTCAATAGGAGATTCAGAAGAATTAACGACGGATATGTAGGAGATAGAACTATTGGCAGGAGTAATGCTGTTGCCAATATATAATCCATTAGAAAATTGTTGGGAGAGGCATATACTGTCCACATTTACTTCTTTAAGAACAGGGACTACGGTTTCGGATCTAGGTGGGATAGTGACTAAATTTGAAGGGATTAAATCATATTCAATAATGAAATTCTTAAAAGAGAATGTAAGCATTTTAGTCCCATAGTCGATTTGGGCCTTATGATCATCGAGAAAATTGTTACCTATGATTCCTTCAGTGCTTATAGGGAAGTTTTTATCTACAACGTGAAAGGGATAAGAAATAGTAATATTTTTAGGTAGGTTTATGCGTAAGTATATAACACCCTTAGTACGAATCACGGAATCTGTAATTCCAGATAATGAGTGAATAATGTTTGAGTCGATGGATAGTTCTGGTTTTAATTTGTCTGTTTTAATCAGACAAATTTCACTACCACCATCGATGAGAAATTTCGCAGGTTGAGGATTTAGCAAGGTTTCGGATGAAATTTTTATTGAGTCTACTCTACTTATTTTATTATTTAAGTTTATTTGAAAGATGTGGCGAGATGAGATTAAGTTTGAGTCCGAAGCCTGCCACTGGTTTCGGCCTCTGAAATGTTTTCCGTGTGTTTATTTGTTGAGGAAGAGGGAATTGGATTAGTATTGTTTTGTTTTCTATTGTTGTTATACTCTCTTTTTCTGCATTCGTTTATATGATGTCCTAGATTCTTACAATAACTACAACTAATTGTAACTTTTTTAACCTCACTCTTGAAGGAAGGAAGCTGTTCTTTGTTTTTCCTTGAGTAGCATTGTTCGATGCTATGTCCGGTTTTCTTACAATAATTACATGAGATTAAATTTCTAGATTTAGAATGAAACGAGGTAGTAGGAGTTTGGGACAAATAACTGAATTCATTTTTCTCTTCTAGTACAGCAGTCTCTATAGCTTCAGTGAGAGATGTAAATCGCGAAGCTTTTATTATTAGTCCTATCTTGGGATTAAGGTCCCTTTCAAAAGAGTTTAGAGCAGTTTTACGGTTAAGGCTCAAAATTGTCTGCGAATGCTCTGAGCCTTCGCTAGCAACGCAATCATCGTTCAGATTTGCTAGCGTTTGTTCCAATCTATTGGAATAAGAACGCACCGTCTCGTTTGTTCTTTGTTTTGTATGAATAAGCTCTAATTGGAGTTGGGACAAGGATTTGGTTTCTAAAAATTGTTGAATTAATTTTTTCTAAGGGATTCCCAAGTGGAAAATTCCGTATATTTTACTATATTGTACGCCGGGCCAATTAGTTTTGTTTTTATTATAAGGAGTAGGATTGAGGTTTCGGATGCGGGGATGTCTTCTGCTATTAGATTACACGCATTTAAAAATGTATGTAGATGTGCCCTGTTCCCATCAATTTCGGGAATCAATTTAAGAGCAAAAGATCTATCTAATTTTGGGGCCATTTTGGATTCAGTTTCTACAATGGAATTGTCAGAGGAAGAGGAACCCTCGGTAGTACCAGTTTCAGAATCTTCTGAGTCGGATGTTTCGACACTCTTATTTTCGGACATAAACAATATCAATCATAAATTGATAATATTATAATAAAAAAAAAATTATTTAATTCAAATATTTTAATTCAAGCTCAAAAAAAAAATTTTGGCTAATAGAAGGTAATGATAAATATGATAATAATAATAATAGTAAAAGTAGGTAATAATATTTGGTAAAAATCAATATGTATCTAATATATTTTATTTTTAAATTCTTGCCTCTTTTTATTTTATGAATTAAATAATTAAAGTTGAGATGATGGTTGGCTAAAGATGAATATGTTGGAGATGTATGTAGTAGATTAAAGATGAGAGATGTTAAAGATGTTGTAGATTAGAGATGGCTTGATTGTCTTTTGTTTTCGTTGCAACCCCTTGGGTTGGTTAATTGGCTTTTTTTTTTTTTTTTTGGTACAGTTTTGTATTTTTCACTTGTTCTTATTTATTTAATGCGTCACTTGAGTTTCTTTTGGATTTTTTAAAAAAATTTTTGTTTCACTTGACACAAACACTTTTCAGGCGAACCCCACACCTGACACCAATTTTTTATGTTGTACTATTTTATTCTTTTAATTCGAGAAGCACGATTCTCGAAAGGGGTCTTACCTTTTTAGTGTTATAGTCTTATGTGCCACATAAATTAGACGAAACTTGTATATGTATTTTCTATTTGTATTTTTAGTTTATTGTTTATCTTTTACATTATTTGTTTACTTACTAACTAATTTCCAAATATACTGGTATTTATATAATATACTTCTTTTTTTTAAAGAAAGGAATTACTTGGAGTTTTTTCTTTGTTCGTAAGATATGGAAAAAAAATAGAAAAATAAAGAATTAGTATGCGATTATGCGACCTTATCGACGACAGTCCGAAAACAACAGTGCCCGATGTCTGCCTCGCTACCCGACTCGAAACTGGAAAAAATATGCAACATGAGCACAAGTGTGCCTGGTCACAGTTGCGATTGGGTTTTTGAGATCAATGCACGTTTAATATGTTGAAAAGTGAGGGAGTGCATTGATCGTTGGATATATAAAATAATGATATCGAGATTTAGAAGAGTTGGGCAATGAAATGGGTTTTGGGATCAATGCACGTTTAATAGGTTGGAAAAGTAAGGGAGTGCATTGATCGTTGGATATAGAAAATGAAAATGATGATATGGGAATTTAAAGTGGTTTGTATATAGTTGGGCAATTAAAGTAAATGATGAATATGGAATATCGGTCAATTAAAAGGAAATGATGACTGTGGGAATTTGAAGTTGCAATGGGTTGAAGTAAGTATGGCTTTAGTTTGATGAATTGATAAGGGGAAATGATAAGAGAAAGTTGTAAGGTACGTACTTTACAACACCTCATCTAAAAATGGAAGTGGACCATTCGGTCCAAACAAAGCAGGTTAACTATATTAATAGACCTCAGGTCAATCCATTTAAAAGGAGAACGCGATCTGAAAACCATTCACGCTATCAAAATATGGGACCAAAACAACAAAGGCTTTATAGTTTGCAACCGGTGGAAGAGATACCACTCGAGACTTACAACAAAGTAGTAAGTGAAAATTATGAAGACGAAGTAAATTTTATGATGGACGCCTGTCCAGCGTACCATACATAGACTATATCCTTGGAAACGGAAAAGTTTAGAGCTTTCTCGTTGATACTGGAGCGAATAAGGATTTCATCGCCCCACACGTGTCACAAAATACAACCAAGTTAGCTCAACCGTTTGCCGTTCACTCCGCAGCCGGTAACGTGAGGATTACCGATAGAATAACAGGTACATTTTTTGCTAACGTCGGAAATGACACCCCACTGACGTTTTATGTGCTCCCCGGCCTCAAAAGCTTCGATGGCATCATCGGCGATGATACTTTGAAGCAACTAGAAGCCATCATTGGCAGGAAAATGAATACGCTCACTTTAACTAAGGGAATCACAATTCCTCTGAAAGACAAATTCTCTTCAGAAGTCAATGCAATACTTGACAAGGAAATCCCTGAGGACGTACGAAAATATATATTTTTAAGTTATTGACCAATTGGTTGAATTATTATAGGTGTTCGAGATTTAAATATACCTCTTTTGGCTGTTTTGGTCGTAATATATTTTTAATGAAACAATTTCATTTCCTTTCCCGACGTTTCGACGGTGGTTGCCGTCTTCTTCAGGGGATCTTTTATTAACAAAAATAAAAAGAACATATTATACACTGTTCATGCCATCCTCGATTGTAGTCAGATTAATTTAGCCTGTGCCACCGCACTGATTTAGTGCTAAGCTGTGCTACCGCACATATGACAATTTGGCAGCACCCATCATCTACTACAATCGAGGATGGCAGCCAACGTAAAAGGAAAAAACCCCCATTGTAAGTTGGTGGGCATTTCCGGCTTTGCCTCTAATTCTGCCTCTTTTCGATTTGGATGCCAGAGCAAGCAATTCGTGCTCTCGGCTTGTAAGAAAGAAAACCGAATAAAAAAAAACATTTTTTTATATATTTATTCATATAAATACAAAATCCATTAAAACGTTAGAAAACCAGATTTATTTACATTTAACTAGGAGTTATTTAATAAATATATGTAAACAAAGTGAACTCTATTTACGACTTTGTTTCTCGTCTTTCATTGCAACAAACGCTGCTGTTAGACTCAGCTAAAAACATTTTTTTTACACTCTCACTTGTGTCACACAATACACGCTGGGAAAAATATTGTGAATTTCTTGAATCTGATTGGAATAATGTGCTTACAAAATTTGTGTACATGTGTATATTCATTGTTCATCATTGTCGGAGGCATCAGGAGTCGTCATCTGATCGGTTGATTGATTTCATCACTGAACGACGCTGATAATCGAGAAAATCTTATTAATTTTTTTTCTGCGTGGCACTGCATAGCATTCACCACTCACCCATACTTCGTTCAGCGTACGCTTGATGCTCCAACACAAGACATCTATCTTATATTCGGACAGACGCACGTCCGCCATCAAAGACATCTTATATTCGGACAGACGCACGTCCGCCATCAAAGACATCTTATATTCGGACAGACGCACGTCCGCCATCAAAGACATCTTATATTCGGACAGACGCACGTCCGCCATCAAGACATCTATCTTATATTCGGACAGACGCACGTCCGCCATCAAAGACATCTTATATTCGGACAGACGCACGTCCGCCATCAAGACATCTATCTTATATTCGGACAGACGCACGTCCGCCATCAAAGACATCTTATATTCGGACAGACGCACGTCCGCCATCAAGACATCTATCTTATATTCGGACAGACGCACGTCCGCCATCAAGACATTTATCAGATATTCGGACAGACGCACGTCCGCCATCAAGACAATTATCATCCAGTCGGACGGACTCACGTCCGCCAGCGTAAGTACAAATCAACCCAGGCACCACGCCAAACATTTGGTCCATCGGAGCCGGATCATCAGATCGTCATTGCATTGAGTATATTCTTGAGTATATTCTTTATTATATTATTATATATTATTATATTATTATATATTCTAATTATATTATTATATTACACATATATTACATTTTCAATATCAAATGTACATACATTTATTTTTTTTTTCGTGGCAATAATTACTAGAAATTTGTTAAACGCGTTCTTTGGTTATTGGTCGGTGATTTTGGTTCGCTCGGGTCGTACCCATTTTGATAGAAAGTTTTCGCTCTGTTTGCACATGTACCACGAGTCGGTCGGTTTGAAATCCGTGACATCAAAATAGTGCTTTTTCGCTCAGGTGATTTTAGGTTTTTCTTTCTTTTCATTCGGTACGGTATTTTAAGTGTTGTTGTATACACAATTTTCGTGGATTTGGTCAGACAACCGGGCTTCGGCAACGTTATTGCGATTAGGTACACATTTTTCGTTTAGCCGTCGTGAACTCAACCAGAGTACCTTCTGTGACATTAATAAATTTGACCGGTTGATTCTTAATTTTTTTTGTTAAGCGTAAGCTTCGTTTAATAAACCTAGTCTCCATTAACATGGCTAGCAACCATGACCTACGTGAATTCATTCACGCTGCTGATCAATTGGTCAAATATTCCGCAACAAATTTACAGTCCACTGCTTAAACCTTCAATTTTCCAATAAACAACATCTTCGAAGTTGTAACAAATTAATAGCGATGCCTGTTTCGGATAAGGCTGAGGTTGTTCAGAATCACAATCTGTGTTTTAATTGTTTTGCTCCGGACCATCGGTCACACAAATGTACGAGTCGGTTCTCATGCATTAAGTGCGGAAAACGCCATCATACCCTGTTACACAGAGGTACTGACAGTACAACTATGGAGCAACAGAACAGCAGATTTTCAGTATTCCCATTCAATGGAAGAGTGTCACATACTTCCAGCATTGATACTTCCAATCAAACACCCAGTTTTACTCCGTCAAGGTCAAGTTTTTCAAATGTCCCCGACATTAATTCTACAAATAATTTACAGGCTACGCATATTAGGTTTTCGCCAAATTCATCTTCATCTTCGATGTTGTAACAAATTTTTAGCGATGCCTGTTTCGGATAAGGCTGAGGTGGTTCAGAATCACACTCTGTGTTTTAATTGCTTTGCTCCGGACCATCGGTCACAAAAATGTACGAGTCGGTTCTCATGCATTACGTGCGGAAACCGACATCATACCCTGTTACACAGAGGTACTGACAGTACGACTATGGAGCAACAAAACAGCAGAGATTCAGTAGTCCAATTCATTGGAAGAGTGTCACATGCTTCCAGCATTGATACTTCCAATCAAACACCCAGTTTTACTCCGTAAAGGCCAAGTTTTTCACATGTCCCCGACATTAATTCAACAATTAATTTACAGGCTACGCATGTTAGGTTTTCGCCAAATTCAAGTCTGCCACATGTTTCCGACATTGGTACACATCTTCGAAGTTGTAACAAATTTTTAGCGATGCCTGTTTCGGAAAGGCTGAGGTTGTTCAGAATCACAATCTGTGTTTTAATTACTTTTCTCCTGACCATCGGTCACAAAAATGTACGAGTCGGTTCTCATGCATTACGTGCGGAAACCGACATCATACCCTGTTACACAGAGGTACTGACAGTACGACTATGGAGCAATAGAACAGCAGAGTTTCAGTAGTCCCATTCAATGGACGAGTGTCACATGCTTCCAGCATTGATACTTCCAATCAAACACCCAGTTTTACTCCGTCAAAGCCAAGTTTTTCACATGTCCCCGACATTAATACTGCAAATAATTTACAGGCTACGCATGTTAGGTTTTCGCCAAATTCAAGTCTGCCACATGTTTCCGACATTGGTACACATCTTCGAAGTTGTAACAAATTTTTAGCGATGCCTGTTTCGGAAAGGCTGAGGTTGTTCAGAATCACAATCTGTGTTTTAATTGCTTTTCTCCTGACCATCGGTCACAAAAATGTAAGAGTCGGTTCTCATGCATTACGTGCGGAAACCGACATCATACCCTGTTACACAGAGGTACTGACAGTACGACTATGGAGCAATAGAACAGCAGAGTTTCAGTAGTCCCTTTCAATGGAAGAGTGTCACATGCTTCCAGCATTGATACTTCCAATCAAACACCCAGTTTTACTCCGTCAAGGCCAAGTTTTTCACATGTCCCCGACATTAATACTTCAAATAATTTCAGGCTACGCATGTTAGGTTTTCGCCAAATGCAAGTCTGCCACATGTTTCCGACATTGGTACCGCAACAAATGTACAGTCCACTGCTCAACAGGCACAAGGTGAGTTAATAGAACTGCTGGAATCTGAAGGGTTTCCTCTGCGCAAATGGACATCTAACACCCCGGAGCTTTTAAACGGCCTTCCAGGCAATTATATCTTAAGAGATAATTTTTTAAAGCTCGATAAAGAGAGCACAACCAAAACTTTAGGCATTCGCTGGAATGCTAGAGAAGATAATTTTCATTTTTTCGGTTCCCCTTATTCAATTGGCAACCAGCCCAAGTAAAAGAGAAGTGTTTTCTCAGATGGCGCAACTTTTTGATCCAGTTATTATCGTAGCTAAAATGCTTTCAACAACAACTATGTCGACGATGGAAGGAAGAATACCTCAAGGAACTTTATAAGCAACAAAAATGGCAACAGCCAAAACAGGATGTCAAACCGAACGACTTAGTAGTTATAAAGCAAGAGAACCTACCGTCAACGGAATGGCGGCTAGGACGCGTAACAAAAGTAAACCCTGGCACGGACGGGAGGGTAAGAGTCGCGACAATCAAAACTCAACTCGGCGAAATCACACGACCAATGGTTAAATTTTGCGTTTTACCCTGCCTTTAAGTCAGTTAATGGGGTTTCCGCCTTTCCCGTTTCGGTTGAAGTAACCTAAAACTTGGGTGCTCAAAATTTCAAAAAAAAAATAAATGTATCGATAATTATTAGTAAATTATTCTTAATTAAAGTATTTGTTGGCATAGTCTGCCAAGGAGGGCCGGTATGTTCATGCCATCCTCGATTGTAGTCAGATTAATTTAGCCTGTGCCACCGCACTGATTTAGTGCTAAGCTGTGCTACCGCACATATGACAATTTGGCAGCACCCATCATCTACTACAATCGAGGATGGCAGCCAACGTAAAAGGAAAAAAACCCCATTGTAAGTTGGTGGGCATTTCCGGCTTTGCCTCTAATTCTGCCTCTTTTCGATTTGGATGCCAGAGCAAGCACTTCGTGCTCTCGGCTTGTAAGAAAGAAAACCGAATAAAAAAAAAACATTTTTTTTATATATTTATTCATATAAATACAAAATCCATTAAAACGTAAAAAAACCAGATTTATTTACATTTAACTAGGAGTTATTTAATAAATATATGTAAACAAAGTGAACTCTATTTACGACTTTGTTTCTCGTCTTTCATTGCAACAAACGCTGCTGTTAGACTCAGCTAAAAACATTTTTTTACACTCTCACTTGTGTCACACAATATACGCTGGGAAAAATATTGTGAATTTCTTGAATCTGATTGGAATAATCTGCTTACAAAATTTGTGTACATGTGTATATTCATTGTTCATCATTGTCGGAGGCATCAGGAGTCGTCATCTGATCGGTTGATTGATTTCATCACTGAACGACGCTGATAATCGAGAAAATCTTATTAATTTTTTTTCTGCGTGGCACTGCATAGAATTCACCACTCACCCATACTTCGTTCAGCGTACGCTTGATTCTCCAACACAAAACATCTATCTTATATTCGGACAGACGCACGTCCGCCATCAAAGACATCTTATATTCGGACAGACGCACGTCCGCCATCAAAGACATCTTATATTCGGACAGACGCACGTCCGCCATCAAAGACATCTTATATTCGGACAGACGCACGTCCGCCATCAAGACATCTATCTTATATTCGGACAGACGCACGTCCGCTATCAAAGACATCTTATATTCGGACAGACGCACGTCCGCCATCAAGACCTCTATCTTATATTCGGACAGACGCACGTCCGCCATCAAAGACATCTTATATTCGGACAGACGCACGTCCGCCATCAAGACATCTATCTTATATTCGGACAGACGCACGTCCGCCATCAAGACATTTATCAGATATTCGGACAGACGCACGTCCGCCATCAAGACAATTATCATCCAGTCGGACGGACTCACGTCCGCCAGCGTAAGTACAAATCAACCCAGGCACCACGCCAAACATTTGGTCCATCGGAGCCGGATCATCAGATCGTCATTGCATTGAGTATATTCTTGAGTATATTCTTTATTATATTATTATATATTATTATATTATTATATATTCTAATTATATTATTATATTACATATATATTACATTTTCAATATCAAATGTACATACATTTATTTTTTTTGTCGTGGCAATAATTACTAGAAATTTGTTAAACGCGTTCTTTGGTTATTGGTCGGTGTTTTTGGTTCGCTCGGGTCGTACCCATTTTGATAGAAAGTTTTCGCTCTGTTTGCACATGTACCACGAGTCGGTCGGTTTGAAATCCGTGACATCAAAATAGTGCTTTTTCGCTCAGGTGATTTTAGGTTTTTCTTTCTTTTCATTCGGTACGGTATTTTAAGTGTTGTTGTATACACAATTTTCGTGGATTTGGTCAGACAACCGGGCTTCGGCAACGTTATTGCGATTAGGTACACATTTTTTGTTTAGCGGTCGTGAACTCAACCAGAGTACCTTCTGTGACATTAATAAATTTGACCGGTTGATTCTTAATTTTTTTTGTTAAGCGTAAGCTTCGTTTAATAAACCTAGTCTCCATTAACATGGCTAGCAACCATGACCTACGTGAATTCATTCACGCTGCTGATCAATTGGTCAAATATTCCGCAACAAATTTACAGTCCACTGCTTAAACCTTCAATTTTCCAATAAACAACATCTTCGAAGTTGTAACAAATTAATAGCGATGCCTGTTTCGGATAAGGCTGAGGTTGTTCAGAATCACAATCTGTGTTTTAATTGTTGTGCTCCGGACCATCGGTCACACAAATGTACGAGTCGGTTCTCATGCATTACGTGCGGAAAACGCCATCATACCCTGTTACACAGAGGTACTGACAGTACAACTATGGAGCAACAGAACAGCAGATTTTCAGTATTCCCATTCAATGGAAGAGTGTCACATGCTTCCAGCATTGATACTTCCAATCAAACACCCAGTTTTACTCCGTCAAGGCCAAGTTTTTCAAATGTCCCCGACATTAATTCTACAAATAATTTACAGGCTACGCATATTAGGTTTTCGCCAAATTCATCTTCATCTTCGATGTTGTAACAAATTTTTAGCGATGCCTGTTTCGGATAAGGCTGAGGTGGTTCAGAATCACACTCTGTGTTTTAATTGCTTTGCTCCGGACCATCGGTCACAAAAATGTACGAGTCGGTTCTCATGCATTACGTGCGGAAACCGACATCATACCCAGTTACACAGAGGTACTGACAGTACGACTATGGAGCAACAAAACAGCAGAGATTCAGTACTCCCATTCATTGGAAGAGTGTCACATGCTTCCAGCATTGATACTTCCAATCAAACACCCAGTTTTACTCCGTCAAGGCCAAGTTTTTCACATGTCCCCGACATTAATTCAACAATTAATTTACAGGCTACGCATGTTAGGTTTTCGCCAAATTCAAGTCTGCCACATGTTTCCGACATTGGTACACATCTTCGAAGTTGTAACAAATGTTTAGCGATGCCTGTTTCGGAAAGGCTGAGGTTGTTCAGAAGCACAATCTGTGTTTTAATTGCTTTGCTCCTGACCATCGGTCACAAAAATGTACGAGTCGGTTCTCATGCATTACGTGCGGAAACCGACATCATACCCTGTTACACAGAGGTACTGACAGTACGACTATGGAGCAATAGAACAGCAGAGTTTCAGTAGTCCCATTCAATGGACGAGTGTCACATGCTTCCAGCATTGATACTTCCAATCAAACACCCAGTTTTACTCCGTCAAAGCCAAGTTTTTCACATGTCCCCGACATTAATACTGCAAGTAATTTACAGGCTACGCATGTTAGGTTTTCGCCAAATTCAAGTCTGCCACATGTTTCCGACATTGGTACACATCTTCGAAGTTGTATCAAATTTTTAGCGATGCCTGTTTCGGAAAGGCTGAGGTTGTTCAGAATCACAATCTGTGTTTTAATTACTTTTCTCCTGACCATCGGTCACAAAAATGTACGAGTCGGTTCTCATGCATTACGTGCGGAAACCGACATCATACCCTGTTACACAGAGGTACTGACAGTACGACTATGGAGCAATAGAACAGCAGAGTTTCAGTAGTCCTATTCAATGGACGAGTGTCACATGCTTCCAGCATTGATACTTCCAATCAAACACCCAGTTTTACTCCGTCAAAGCCAAGTTTTTCACATGTCCCCGACATTAATACTGCGAATAATTTACAGGCTACGCATGTTAGGTTTTCGCCAAATTCAAGTCTGCCACATGTTTCCGACATTGGTACACATCTTCGAAGTTGTAACAAATTTTTAGCGATGCCTGTTTCGGAAAGGCTGAGGTGGTTCAGAATCACAATCTGTGTTTTAATTGCTTTTCTCCTGACCATCGGTCACAAAAATGTACGAGTCGGTTCTCATGCATTACGTGCGGAAACCGACATCATACCCTGTTACACAGAGGTACTGACAGTACGACTATGGAGCAATAGAACAGCAGAGTTTCAGTAGTCCCTTTCAATGGAAGAGTGTCACATGCTTCCAGCATTGATACTTCCAATCAAACACCCAGTTTTACTCCGTCAATGCAAGTCTGCCACATGTTTCCGACATTGGTACCGCAACAAATGTACAGTCCACTGCTCAACAGGCACAAGGTGAGTTAATAGAACTGCTGGAATCTGAAGGGTTTCCTCTGCGCAAATGGACATCTAACACCCCGGAGCTTTTAAACGGCCTTCCAGGCAATTATATCTTAAGAGATAATTTTTTAAAGCTCGATAAAGAGAGCACAACCAAAACTTTAGGCATTCGCTGGAATGCTAGAGAAGATAATTTTCATTTTTTCGGTTCCCCTTATTCAATTGGCAACCAGCCCAAGTAAAAGAGAAGTGTTTTCTCAGATCGCGCAACTTTTTGATCCAGCAGGGTGGCTAGCTCCAATTATTATCGTAGCTAAAATGCTTTCAACAACAACTATGTCGACGATGGAAGGAAGAATACCTCAAGGAACTTTATAAGCAACAAAAATGGCAACAGCCAAAACAGGATGTCAAACCGAACGACTTAGTAGTGATAAAGCAAGAGAACCTACCGTCAACGGAATGGCGGCTAGGACGCGTAACAAAAGTAAACCCTGGCACGGACGGGAGGGTAAGAGTCGCGACAATCAAAACTCAACTCGGCAAAATCACACGACCTATGGTTAAATTTTGCGTTTTACCCTGCCTTTAAGTCAGTTAATGGGGTTTCCGCCTTTCCCGTTTCGGTTGAAGTAACCTAAAACTTGGGTGCTCAAAATTTCAAAAAAAAAAAAAAAAAAAAAAAATAAATGTATCTATAATTATTAGTAAATTATTCTTAATTAAAGTATTTGTTGGCATAGTCTGCCAAGGAGGGCCGGTATGTTCATGCCATCCTCGATTGTAGTCAGATTAATTTAGCCTGTGCCACCGCACTGATTTAGTGCTAAGCTGTGCTACCGCACATATGACAATTTGGCAGCACCCATCATCTACTACAATCGAGGATGGCAGCCAACGTAAAAGGAAAAAAAACCCATTGTAAGTTGGTGGGCATTTCCGGCTTTGCCTCTAATTCTGCCTCTTTTCGATTTGGATGCCAGAGCAAGCACTTCGTGCTCTCGGCTTGTAAGAAAGAAAACCGAATAAAAAAAACATTTTTTTTATATATTTATTCATATAAATACAAAATCCATTAAAACGTAAAAAAACCAGATTTATTTACATTTAACTAGGAGTTATTTAATAAATATATGTAAACAAAGTGAACTCTATTTACGACTTTGTTTCTCGTCTTTCATTGCAACAAACGCTGCTGTTAGACTCAGCTAAAAACATTTTTTTTACACTCTCACTTGTGACACACAATATACGCTGGGAAAAATATTGTGAATTTCTTGAATCTGATTGGAATAATCTGCTTACAAAATTAGTGTACATGTGTATATTCATTGTTCATCATTGTCGGAGGCATCAGGAGTCGTCATCTGATCGGTTGATTGATTTCATCACTGAACGACGCTGATAATCGAGAAAATCTTATTAATTTTTTTTCTGCGTGGCACTGCATAGCATTCACCACTCACCCATACTTCGTTCAGCGTACGCTTGATTCTCCAACACAAGACATCTATCTTATATTCGGACAGACGCACGTCCGCCATCAAAGACATCTTATATTCGGACAGACGCACGTCCGCCATCAAGACATCTATCTTATATTCGGACAGACGCACGTCCGCCATCAAAGACATCTTATATTCGGACAGACGCACGTCCGCCATCAAGACATCTATCTTATATTCGGACAGACGCACGTCCGCCATCAAAGACATCTTATATTCGGACAGACGCACGTCCGCCATCAAGACATCTATCTTATATTCGGACAGACGCACGTCCGCCATCAAAGACATCTTATATTCGGACAGACGCACGTCCGCCATCAAGACATCTATCTTATATTCGGACAGACGCACGTCCGCCATCAAGACATTTATCAGATATTCGGACAGACGCACGTCCGCCATCAAGACAATTATCATCCAGTCGGACGGACTCACGTCCGCCAGCGTAAGTACAAATCAACCCAGGCATTCACGCCAACATACACATATGAACATTTAGTGTAAAATTTGGCAAACTCACATTTAGTATGTATCACAGATAAACATAAATAATACAATAAAATACAAATATAAAGCAATGATAAAAAAGAAACACTTCGATTGAAGCTTAGTCGGCTTTAAATTGTCACGAATTTTGCTTAGTCACCAAAGAGCAGTAAACTGATGAAATGTTCTGGCTGTCTTGTTTACGATTCATATTGTTTTTGTTGTTAATAATATGGAGCGTTTCAAGAGTATACCGCTTGGAGACATGTTTCTCCCTTTCCAGGATTTCCACACTTTCAAAATCTGGTTTGTGGCCATGCTCAATGGAGTGTAAGGCCAATGTTGTCTTCCCAATACTTTTTAAATTAATGTCGGATTTGTGGTTGGAAATTCGTTGACGAAGAAGTTGTTTCGTTGTACCGATATAGGAAAGATTGCAATTTTCTACCGCATTGCCAAGACAGTTAATTTTATAGACTACGTCCGTGCACTTACCCTTTTCCGTTTTTGTTTTCATGTTGGTGAAAAGAGGTGCCAGCGTCCTATTGGATTTATACGCTAAACTGACGTCATTAGTACTATTTTTTACCGTCTCTTTAAAGTTTTCTGACAGTTTGGGAACATAAACTATACTCTTATAAATACCTTTCTCCTTTTGCCGATTTTCAACAGGAGCTTTGTGTTTTTGGCGTAGTATCAAGCTCCGTATGATTTCCATTGCATAGCCATTATCTAGGAGAATTTGTGTGACTATTTTCTCATTTGCGGCGTGAAATTCCCGGTCACTCAACGCAAAGACTTTTTGAACTAGATTAGAGGCTGTATTAATAAGAATATGCTTTGATTGATTGGATCTAAAGTTGACAAGTCTTCCAGATGCTGTGTCTTTCTGATACCAATTGAAAGAGAGTCTATCATTATCTCGATGAACCTTGACGTCTAAGAACCTTATCGCTCTGTTTTGTTCCCTCTCTACGGTAAATTGTATTTTTTCATGATATGAATTAGGGCATCGTAAAACATTGTCGACCTCCTCCTCATTAACAACTGCAAATATATCATCTACATATTTGACGATTATCTTTGGTTTGTTACTATCGGTAAATTTATTGTCCAAAAGGTTATCCAAAACTAAATCGGCAATGGTAGGAGAAAGTGGATTTCCCATTGGCATTCCATGAATTTGTCTGTATAAGTTATCTTTATACTGAAGGTAATTGTTTTCTTTAAGACAAAAATCCAACAGATCTATGAATTTGGTTTGGCTCAACTGTGTATGTTTACTAATTGTAACCCATTTTTTTATAATTATGGGTTCTGCCAGTTGTACAAGAATATTAGTAAATAATGATACAACATCATAAGATACTAAAACATCAGTTTGTTCTAGAACCAAATTATTTACCTTATCTTTAAATTCATAAGAACTTTTAAAAAACACAAAGCTCCTGTTGAAAATCGGCAAAAAGAGAAAGGTATTTATAAGATTATAGTTTATGTTCCCAAGCTGTCAGAAAACTTTAAAGAGACGGTAAAAAATAGTACTAATGACGTCAGTTTAGCGTATAAATCCAATTGGACGCTGGCACCTCTTTTCACCAACATGAAAACAAAAACGGAAAGGGATAAGTGCACAGACGTAGTCTATAAAATTAACTGTCTTGGCAATGCGGAAGAAAATTGCAATCTTTCCTAATTGGTACAACGAAACAACTTCTTCGTCAACGAATTTCCAACCACAAATCCGACATTAATTTAAAAAGTACTGGGGAGACAGCATTGGCCTTACACTCCATTGAGCATGGACACAAATTAGATTTTGAAAGAGTGGAAATCCTGGAAAGGGAGAAACATGTCTCCAAGCGATATACTCTTGAAACGCTTCATATTATTAACAACAAAAGCAATATGAATCGTAAACAAGACAGCCAGAACATTTCATCAGTTTACTGCTCTTTGGTGACTAAGCAAAATTCGTAACAATTTAAAGCCGACTAAGTTTCAATCGAAGTGTTTCTTTTTTTATCATTGCTTTATATTTGTCTTTTATTGTATTATTTATGTTTATCTGTGATACATACTTAATGTAAGTTTGCCAAATTTTACACTAAATGTTCTTATGTGTATAATATGTTCTTTTTATTTTTATTAATAAAAGATCCCCTGACGAAGACGGCAACCACCGTCGAAACGTCGGGAAAGGAAATGAAAGTGTTTCATTAAAAATATATTACGACCACAAGAGCCAAAAGAGGTATATTTAAATCTCGAACACCTATAAAAAGTACGAAAATATAGTGCACTTTTCACACCTCTTGACGCGAACGAGCTGGTAAAAACTTCAGTGAGGGCAGAAATAAAGACCAGTACCGATGAACCTATTTACACCAAAAGTTATCCCTACCCTCCCTGTATGAGGGAAGTAGTGGAAAATGAGATTAAAAGTCTCTTAACAGAAGGCATAATACGTCCTTCAAGGAGCCCTTATAACACGCCAATCTGGGTGGTTCCAACGAAACCAAAGCCCTCAGGTGAGAAGCAATATCGCATGGTCATAGACTTTAAAAGTCTTAACCTTGTGACATTTGCCGATGCGTATCCGATTCCGGATATCAACTCCACACTTGCGAGTTTAGGGAATGCTAAGTTTTTTACTACCATAGATTTGACGTCTGGTTTTCACCAAATACCCATGTTGGAATCCGACATACCAAAAATTGCCTTCTCCGCGATGAATGTAAAATACGAGTGGTTGAGAATTCCATTTGGCCTTAAGAACGCCCCCGCAATCTTCCAAAGAATGATTGATGACGTCCTAAAGGAATTCGTCGGGAAAAAATGTTACGTCTATATTGATGACATAGTCATCTTTGGCAGTAGCGTTGAGGAAATGTTACATAATGTAGATTATCATTAAACTAGGGAAAGGCTCGAAGCTCATTAAGAACCTCACCCTGAATACTTTCGCCAATATGTAGCACTACAAAATCCGACGAAAAAAGATCTTGTGAGAGTTCTTAAGGCAAAACTAAGACCTAACATAATTAATGGGATAAAATTCCTGAATTCCAACTAGTACTTCTTCAGGAAACTTACCTCGAACATTTTGTGAAATACAAACTTCGTGTTACACAAAGATTGGTTGAGGATGTCTAAAAACCTAATCGAGTTCTTACATTAATTTTGGACGAGCACAAGAGGGCACACCGTAATGCAAGGGAAAACAAGGAACAACTTTTGGAAAATTATTATTTTTCTAGAATGTACAGCCTTATTAAAAAATACACGACCACTTGCGAGGTGTGCAAGCTTAACAAATATGATAGGCACCCTGTTTGCCCTGAATTTAAAGCTACACCCATCCCCTCATACCCTTGCGAAATCATGCATTTGGATATTGTAGAAATCCAAAACGAGAAACTTATAAGTTGCATCGATAAATTCTCGAAGTTTGGCAAGTTATTCCACATCAAAAATCGCTCAGTGCTTCAGCTAAGGGACAAAATTATGAAAATATTGCACTACTTTACCGTCCCGAAAATTTTGGTAACGGATAATGAAAGGAGCTTTTTAAGCCCCATAGTGCTAAATTTTATAAACATGTTTGGTATAAAATTGTACCGTACCCTCATCGTAGTGAGGTGAATGGACAAGTGGAAAGACTCCATTCCACAATATTAGAAATTTTTAGTGCCTCAAAACGGAGTATAAGGGCTTACGGCTTAAGGAGCTAATTAACATAGCCGTAGATAGGTACAATAACTCCATCCATTCAGTAACCGGGAAAAAACCATCCGACATATTTTTTAACATGTACCAAAGAATAAACTACCAAAATATAATTGATATCCGGGGTAAGGTAAATATGGAACTAAAAGGCGAAATTATGAGAAAGCAAAAAAATACCAATGCTAGAAGGAACGAAAAACGTTCCACCCCGAAAAGGTATAGGAAAGGTAATATCGTTTACGCGAAAATTAAGGCTATCCAAGCTAAGAACAAACCCTTATTTCGTAGAGAAGTTGTCGGAAGGGACAATAAGGTGACAATCACAACATCAGGTGGCCGAAAAATACACAAAACTCATTTAAAAAATGTTTAAATCGAAATAGTACAAATGAGTTTTCAGAAAGGGGTGTGTATGCACATGCACAGCGCGTTTACAATGCACCTGCCGTTATTCACAGACAACAAAAAAAAATTTAAAAAACTTGAACTTGTTACCAATATTTCATTGGAATTACTAAACTAAATTAAAAAGAATATACATATATATAAAAATACTAGTTTTAGTTTGGAAATTCTAATTAAGTCCTAAAATTTAGCATATTACTTAATCTAATTTTAAATTTTAAGTCAAAAGATGTTCTTTCTAAGTTATATCAATAATAATTAAAATAAGGATAAAACAATCATTGGCTTGTTTTTTATTTAACAATGACATTCCACTTTTAGTCTCCTTGAAAGAAGGAAAGGGATTTATCATAGATGGTAGCATTAAATTAGTACATACTATCGACTTAGCGAATTTCCAAAAACTTGTGGATGGCGTGAGCATCGCCATAAAAGATAACGTTAAGGACGAGGATAGAAAAAGAGTAATAGAGTTTCATTTGCGGCAGATAAAAGACCACCTCAATTTCCTTAAAGGTAAACCACAGAGGGAAACGAGATCCATCGACTGGATTGGAACAGATTGGAAGTGGGTAGCCGGAAATCCCGACGCCACCGATTGGAATAAAATACTCCAAAGTCAGGAGGCAATCATCGACAACAACAACCACCAATATAGGGTAAACGAGAAACTCTTTGGTATCACGAAAGACATCACACGAAAGATCAACTTATTGTTAGAGAGATATGAGCGCAACATCAAAGATACCATTACTGGAAAATTCGAGCAAGATGCTTTAGACGAAATACTCGCTGTCAAAGGCGATATAAATGAGATCGTTCGAGCGTGTCAAATAGCTAAAAGTGGTTTGATCAATACGAATCTTCTGGATACCGAAGAAATCAATTCAATTATGAACGAATTAGAGACACTACCTTATGCTAACGAGATAGAAGCCATTGAGTATGGTACCCCATCGATTTTCACCAATGGATCGATGCTGCTTTATTTCATTTCGATGCCAAAATTGGGAAGAGAGGAATACAACCTGCTTATAACGAGGCCATCAATTATCGAAGGGAAGCAGATAAACCTGAAATTTAGAAAGATGCTGATTAACCACAGAGTAACGTACGGTGTAATAGCAAACTGCCTTACGATCAACAACTCCACAATCTGTGAGGAGAAAGCACTGAAAAAAGTTCCTGAGTATACTTGCGTAGCCCGGTTATTGAAAGGAGGACACACAGCTTGTACCTTTCAAACGAGCTTTGAAGAGGTCATCGAATTAATAAAAGAGGATACAATTTTTGTCACCAATTTTAATAGTGACTTAACCTCTAATAATATTTCAAGATCTCTTTCAGGTACCTATATTATTCAACTTGTTAACGCGACGATCCAATTGAAGGGCAGAACGTTTTGCAGTTCTACGGCTACATCTCTACAGGCGCTACCCCCAGTTTTAATGAACACCACCAATCGTGATCTGCAGATCGACTTGGGATTCGTTCATGATCTTAGCGTCAAAAATATAGAACGCTTAGGTAACTTAACCCAAGAATTTAAAATTTCTATACTTATAGAAAGCGTCGTCCTTGTTACGGTGGTGTTTATCATCTTAACCATTTGGCGGAAGATTTATGCCAAACCTCACATCCCAACGATTTTATCTCCTAACTTACAAGTCGCAGCCTAACCATGACGTCACTTGAGATCTACGGGTCATAGATTTTCGAAGGGGGAGGAGTTATCACCATCCAATGCACACCGCCTTAGACACGCGCAAACCTGTTTCAGCAGAGTCAACAGTTATTCACACGACTACGAGAGGGCATTGGCCTATATTATTGTATTAGCTGGATATACGATCCTCTATTAGGGTAATATAACAGGTCAGCTTTTATCATGGGAACCAATGCGAGGAACTTAATATTGCTCGTCAGCAATATTCAGGAAAGCGGGCTATAGGTTTAAGCTAAAGAATGAATTGTATTCCGACCTCCGAATAGAATAGTTGTTTATTACGAATCTTAAAATATAGTTTATAACGTTTGCAAAATCATTTTTTCTTTCTTGATACTTAAACAGTAAGTCGAACCGTTGGGCCGGCCCTCTAGGCTGGCGATCGCGTTTTTTTAATATCCTCGCGAAGGATATCTTTAACTTTATTATTATTATTATTATTATTACTATTATTATTATTATTATTATTATTATTATTATTATTATTATTATTATTATTATTATTATTATTATTATTATTATTATTATTATTATTATTATTATTATTATTATTATTATTATTATTATTATTATTATTATTATTATGATTATTATTATTATTATATTTTGTATTGTGTACATGTGTGTATATACTTTTTTAATTTTTGTTATCAAATATTAGCTTAAATGCATGCGCAATAATTTAGTAGTTTGAAGTAGTAGTAGAAAAAGGACTATGCCTGCAGGGGAAACCTAAAAAAAAACGCGTAGACGACTAGTACTCTACACCACAAGGTGATGTGGAAAAGAACACATACATTTATCTAAAGTACCACAGTTAAAAAAAAAACATGAAAAAATGCACCAAAACTATATTTTTGAATAAAAAAACAAGATAAGTTAAACTTTTAAAGAAACAAATTCTAGAAGACGACCGTATGCAATGTGTAATTGTAAAAGTTTCTTTCCGTTGTTTCCATTTTTAAAATGGCTTTATATTAAGCAAATTTTCGAAATTTGAATAAAATATGCATGATCATTTCTTTTGAACATTGTACCATAGGAATACGAAGATACATAGGTGTCCTAAAAGCATCGTTTTGTAATTTTTGTCAATTGTTTATCTCCTGACAAAATACGACATAATTCATCTAAAAAAATGATGGTTGCTAAAAACGTATAATTGACTTTATTTATGCTACAATACACACTGCTTAATAACATCTGCAAAACTCCCACTCTACCAACTAAATATGTATGGTATTCGCATAAAATGTATAATTAGATATATAAAATATTTGGGGTTTTTCAACACCCCACTTAAATTAAAACGTTTTTTTTTTGTCAAATTAAATAAGAATCGATATATATAGGTACCTATATTTTTAATTTTTATATATAACTTATTCGTTTTTAACATAAGTATACCTAGGTAATAAGAAACAAATCATAGGTATACCTACCTTCCTATGTATACCTAGTGCCGAAAATTCATGTTTTGCATAAGGAAACCAAGTAGTACCATTTTGCATATATATCTATTTAAAATAATGTAATTTAAAATATGTACAGTCAAACTTCGATAACTCGAATCATCACTTGCCAAAAAAATAATTCCAGTCATCAAGACTTCGACTTAACAAGTAAAACAGAAAATGAATATAAATTACGCAATATTTATTAGCGAATAAAAAAAGGACAGTTGGTGTCATTATTTAAAATATTCTGTTAGACTTGACTGACGAAATGAATTTGCTATAGTTGAAGAAAACGCAAATAATAATATATTTTTGTTTTTGTTTTTGTGGACTGTGTCAACTAAAATGCGTTTCGCCCAGGAACGATAGTTGGGCTCATCCGTTAGATGCTATCGTACCGTGGATTTGCTATAATTAATAACCACATCCTTTTTTCCTGACCCACTATTAATTTAAATTTATCTTCAAACGATGTTTTTAATGTTCGTTTAACGACATATCCACGTTAGCTTTACTTTTCATAAAAACTTCACACTGTCAGTTTCTTTTCACTTTTTATCTCGTAGTAAAGATACTCGAGAGAAATACTTGCCTAAAAAGCTCTGGGGCGATAGCGTCTAAAACGAATCACTTCCGGTGCATTTTTTCGACCATGACTTAACCTATCGAGTTAATGGTTTAAGCTAGTCCCAAAGTATAGAGCGCGACGAGATAGAACAAACAACATATGGCTGCCTAATTAAAAATGGGCCGAAGGGTTTTGCAGCCTAATTTTTAAGAGCACCTTTTTCGACAATGACTTAGCCCATCCAATTAATGGTTCAAGATAATACCAAATTCAAGGTTTGACTGTACAGTTTATGAAAATATAGACTTGCCATACTTAAATGGTCCGATGCACTTGGCAGCCCAATTATAATGGAAAAAGTGCAAAAATCGCATTTTGCTTTATAATATTATAATTTGGTTGAGTTTGTTCATGCACTATTTTCAAAGTCTTTAAAGTGGTAAGAACATTTAGTTTTATTGCAACTTTTAATATTTTAAGTTAGTTTTCTTAATAAAAACAATTACTTTTCTAAAGAGGTTAGTTTAAAACTTGCCATCAAATGAAAGCTGAGTTTGTCATTTTTCCTAAAAGATTGGCACATATTACTGTGGCTTTATTAAAAATACCTGTCAACCCTGATTAACTGATAACTGCTTACATTCACAATAAACATGTTTGTTAAGCTCAAATATATAATATTTGATCAACCTCAAGCTTTACATTTATGCACTGTTACGGCCGCCCGAAGGGAAAAGGCCGACGAAAGTATCCAGTAAACGTGTAATGGATCCTTTCGGATTTCACTTCCTGCCTATCAGAGGGTGGTCAGTGACTTACCTGGTAGGGTCCGATTCCATGCTGCGATCGGGTGTGCTCGTCAAAGGTTGCAGGAGCGAGCCTAGGTATCCATCCGGTTTCTTGTCCTAGTGGCGGGGTGTGAAGCATCTGCTTGTGAGTGGGTTTTTTGTTTCCTTTTTGGTTTTGTTTTGTTTAACCTTCTTGTTAAAGCGACTAATTAAGGAAAATGGAAAATAAGGATTCCAAATTCTAAATTCGCGAAATAAACAAATTTGTGAATTTGACAGCACAGCTGTTTTCCTTCACTATGAGCGAACGCATTCAGGCAAGGCATATAGGGGAAATTATAAAATTGGTTTCGATATAGGATTATTGGTTGGTGTGGAACGTAGTGGTTGAATGTTGCTATTCGTGCACGGGGGTTCCATGGAGGGAGTGCTCCTTCAGTAAATGGCAAAAGGAACCGAAACCAAACGGCTCTCATTTATATAGATGGACAAAGGAAATGTAGGATAGGTAATCGTAGGTATTGGTATTGCGTGTAGGGTTAGTAGAAAGCAAACCTTATTAGGATACGGTCAACCTAGTTCGCGAAGTGCGGGATTGTTTTTTTTGAAAAGTTATAATACCTACTATTATTTTCCTTTAGATGTAATAAAAAGAGTGACAGTTTAAATTTGTGTTGCATTTTTGTATAGTTGTCGTTTTTTTTATATAAAACTGTGAGCGTTTTTCTTTTCTCAAATTCCCGTCCAAATGATAAAATAAGGCAGGATATAATTTATGGGTAAGTGATTTTATTTTTATTTGTCTTTTTTGGAAGCTGGTGGTTTAAACATAACAGTTTAGTTAAAGTTGCCAACGACTAGCGGCCAACCGAGCGGTCGAAGAAGTAACGTCAGGACCGGCGTACGGTGCCAAAAAGACCGTTACATAAACGTTCGGTCTGCACCCGCCCTTTTACTATTCGGAGTTGCGGGATGTAAGCGAGAATAGTTTTAAAATTGCACCAACTCGCTGAAAGAAAATTTTTATTTTTTTTTATAATATTATAGCAAGCCGATCTAAGTGTTCGTTACCCTATTACCGGAGAAACCAACCAGAGAATAGCAGAAAGAAGAACCATATTAAAATTTCCGCCTGCGATGAGAAATTGCCTAGTTTTAGGGATACCATTTTTGGTCGTTGGCATATGAGTAATTTTAAATTTCGAATTGAATTTTTTTTTCCATTTCCGTTTTTTTTTATGTTATTTAATTCATTTTCAACCATAGTACTCTGATACCTATTTATTTAATTTTTTTTTGTTATTTATTTATTATTATTATTGATTTTTGGGCTTTTGTGAAAGAGGAGAGAAAGGTGGTGAAGGGAAGCGTATCGCTGAAACCGCAAGTCGGCAGGCTAAAGCGGGTTCCCCCTATTGACATACGCGACGCTGAAGGCACAAGAAGGTGCGACCACCTACAGAGCGCTCTTTAGGTAGGGATCGGGTAAAAAGGACGAGAAGTGTCTCTTCGTAAGGGTCGAGGGTGGAACCGGGTTTGGTATTTCAAAAAAAAAATATTTTAAATATAGAACCTATAGGGTTGGTTGTCATGGACCGACCGGGACTAGAGGACGTGCGGAAACCGCACTGCGAGCGGCTGAAAGCACCGCCAGCGATTTGAGCTTCCTGCCGGCACAATTCTGCCTCTTCTTGAAACTTAACTTTGCTTACCTTTACTTTTGGTTTCATGTTTTTTTTTGTTGTTCAACGTAACGTATCCGTTCCCAGCTATTTGAACGTCCAAAAACAAATAAAAACCTTGTTCTTATCTTGTTAGTCGTTTTTAATAAGCTACAAAAAAAAAATTAAACGCTATATGTAAGATAAATTATTTCTATAGTAACTAAATAAAAAAAAATTATATTTTTTTGTGAGCCACGCCAATTTGGATTTTTAATGGATTCATGAGAGTCCAAAAAAATGATACTGTAGGGATTTAGAATTTCAGGGGGTGTGGAGGAAGAAAGGATAAAGAACGGAGGAATGTGATGAGACGGCTGAGGTAAGAGCGTAAGGGGAATCTGACAAAATCTCGGCCACCAGATTCCAGGAGTGGCGAGGGTACGGCCCATCGGTATACTACCCGACCGATATGACATCCACAGTGGCAACCAGGAAAAAGGGATCGATAAGATTGTTGGCATGAAGAATTTTTTTTATGTAGCGAGGTGAGGTTTAGTGGGAGGGCAAGATCCCCCTCTACATCCGGCGAGCTAAGCCGTGCAACGCCAGCATGCCATCGCCCTTTCCACTAAGCATTCAAACCCTTCCTGTCATATCCCGACCCAATTCTCGATATTTCCGTTCCCAGCCCCGTTCCCTTCGATTTCGAGTTGCTATCCAGTTCCAATCCCAAACCTTAAGCCCTCATCCTTTTGCCCCGTTACAAATGGCGCCCATACGTACGATTCGAATGTGTTGTGTATGTCAATATTGTGTTGTTAAATCTCTTTCTGGGTGTAGACGTTGGTATCGTCGAGACAACTTGTAAGTCGTGATTAGGAAAGCAGTGGTGCATACCAAATCACATGCGACAACGGGTTTTGATGTTGCCGGCGGATGCAAACAGAAAGTAGATTGATAAATGTGAAATTAAACCCGCTGTCGAAAAAAATCTTTCGTATGTCTTTGATAGGAAGGTTTAAACGTACCTTTCAAATTGCGACGAAGGATGAAGTTCGATGGCGGGGGTGATTTAAGTCCTGTCTAAGTTTCATTGGTTACTGCGGTCGGAGACGAAAAGAAACGTAAGTCTTGATTGGGATAGCTCGTCAGAAAGCCCAATCAATCGCGACGAAGAATTTCGAATCCGACAGCAGGAACGGATGAAATATGGGTGTATGTATATATGTTGTATGTATTTTGATTGGTTGCCACACAGTGGATGAAATTTTTGAGTTCAGTGCCCGGCCGTTATGTCACATCCTCACTGTAGCAGAAAAAAAAATAAACTTCCGTTCAAGGCTATCCGAAGCACTCTCGCATTACATACAAAACAAAAAGATAACGTAAACCAGTTACTAACGAGTGAACAAAAATAGGCATTTTCAGTAAAAATTTTAAGAATTTATTGCTTAGTTTGAAAATAAATATACAGATTATGGAGAACCGAATTAGTCAAAAATAAGTGTCGTATATTAAAGTAGTAATAGTCTTTAGTATAGGAGATAGAGAATTAAGTATTAGGATTAGTATAAGTATTAAATTAGTTTGAAAAAAATAATAATAATAATAATAAAAAAAAAAGAAAAAAATATATATATATATATAGACATAGAGTTAGAGTATTTTTATAGGTAATAAGAAGTAATTATTTGCTAGGTTGTAAGTTGATAGGTAAATAAGTTTTTTTGGTTATTGTAGGAGTTAGATTTTATAAATAGTATACGTTTTAGTTAAGTTTAATAATAGGAAGTCCTTAATTATAGTTCAGTAAGTATTAGGAAGGATAAATAGGTATAAGAAAAAAATAAATAAAATTCTTAGATTTATAATTAAATTTATTGTATTAAGAATATTTAAATACTTCTTAGCTTGTAGGTTTATAAATAGTTTTTTTTTAGGTGCAATATAATAGGATAGGATAAGTCTTAGTTAAGCTAGCATAGTCGGTATATATATATATAAAAAAAGGGAAGTTTGAATGGTAAAATTATTTAACATTATTTTAGTGGTTACATACGAATACAGGTGAAATTTTAGTCGATATAATACGTAGATGAGAGCCGTAATCCATTCGGGGATTGATTTTTGAGTGTTAGCTATTGGGAGCATTCTCTCATCAAACGGAACTTTCAACTATATTGATCGTAACATCAGGTGATGAACCCTGAAAAAGAAAAAGAATTATACAAGGCCATTTATGATCAAAACCGCACCACCACTCGTGCTCACTAAACTAGTATATTAGATACTGTAAGTAAAATGCCGTTAAGCCACACTCCACCGAAGAAGCCTGAATCCGAAAACCCTGTAAGTGGGACTGGTATTATTCCGCCGATGTTCACGATTCCTCCACCGGCGATTTCGGGGCCAAACAGTCGTGCTGGAAGTTCATCTGATTCGTTAACTTCGCCAGCCTATAGCGGCTTAACTGATGCCGGAACTAGAGCAGTTGGTGAACAAGGCCATCACTTAGACACAGTAGGGGCCCACAAGAACCTTGTTTCAGACGGCTCCAATCATCAGGGAGTCGTGTCAACTCAGGCACAGCCTGGAGTATCCGAAGTCCGAGTCGATATGGGGGTATCGGCTGAACTTATAGCGGCTATTAACTCAGCTGTATGCACCGCTTGCGAGCGCTATACTACGGCAATTAGAAGCCAATTGTCCGAGTCCCTGAGATTGGAAATGAAGAAACAATTTAATGACATGACGGAGACATTGAGCACGGCAACACACCGAGCGCCTGAAGTAAGAGGTCGCAGCTTGAACGTGTTGGACGTCGAAGCCGAAATCCCGGGACGGCAGCATATCCCCGCGGTGCAGCGGCAGTCGCAACTGGACCCAGTGGCCAGTCATTTTGTGCCTGTGGGAAATCCGATAGGATTGGGCCATATTCCCGAGGGCGAACGAAGACCTGATAGCACAGGATGCCGGCTGGCTAGTTATCAGGAAGCAAATGGTGGAGCGCGAAACCCTTATGGTGGGTGTCTCCCTCAGCAGCACGTCAACTCTCGCACTTTTTTGAATTTGAACGGCAGGACTCCTATTAAAGTAAATAAATGGGGGTTAAATTTCGATGGGAACTTAGAGGTACTCACCGTAGAGGATTTTGTATTCCGGTTGGAAACTCTGCAGAGTCAGTACGTCTGTCCCTGGGCTGAGATTCTAAGAGATTTTCATCTTCTCCTCTCCGGCGCTGCTCAGGAATGGTATTGGCAATTCCAGCGGTCCCATTATCGTCCCGACTGGCCAATGCTTCGGGACGCATTAATGCGCCAATTTCGGAATTCGAAGTCCGATTATGAAATAATGAGGGACATGATGGACCGCAAGCACGGCGCTGGAGAAACCTGTGATGAATATTTTGCCGCAGTGAACAGGCTTAGGTCCCAGCTCAGGGTGCAGATTCCAGAAACGGAGCTGGTTCTGATTTTGAAGCGGAATTTGAATAAAAAACTGAGCCAGCTGGTATATCCACAAGCCATTTTCACGCTGGATCAGTTGCGAAGGGCCTGTAAGGATGCCGAATATGCCTTTCCGGACAGGGATCGCGAATTTCCGAAACCGTATAGGACAAATACTCGGTACGTGGCCAATGAACTGGAGATGGAGGCCGAGCAGGGGTCGTTCAGCGATGAGCAGCTCGCGGCGTTTCAACAGACAGGAGCTCGACCGAGGACTTCTCGTACGTTGGTTGATTCCAAATTCATGACGTGTTGGAATTGTAAGATGCAAGGCCACTCGTTCATGGATTGTCCATCAACGACAAGGAATCTGTTTTGCTACCGGTGTGGGTTGGAAGGTGTTATTACTCCACGATGCCAGAATTGTAATCCGGAAAACAGATTCAGGAATACGAAGTCGGTGGGGGAATCGTGTTCCACTCAGACTACGCCCCAATCCAAAGAATAGAGGAACCTACCTTGAAGAATAAAAACATTAAGATATTAGAGCGTGATAAACGAGAGTCGACAAAGGACATAATAAATACCACCGTAAGAAAACCACTGCATGTAAGAATAAAAGAGTATGAGTTGGCTAGAAAGAGAATTTTTGAAGGAGCAAATAAAGGGGTTACGAAGAGAATTCTGAAAACCAGAGACAGATTTAAACTTAGAAGGGAAACAAAAAAAAATATTTCGTCGACAGTGTTGGATCTGAATACTGACCCAAGACCTTATGCCAGAGTTGGTATTGGAGGTAAAGAGATTCTTGGGTTATTAGATAGTGGAGCCAGCGTGAGCATTTTAGGAAAAGGGAGCCTGGACCTGGTGAAGGCAGCTAAAATAACAATTCTGCCTTACAAAGCGGGGGTTAAGACCGCTGATGGCAAATCTCAGTGCATAATAGGGAAAGTCCAAACAGCTGTGATCTATAAAAACACCGAAAGGGTTATAACGTTCTATCTTGTACCAAATTTAGAACAAGAACTATATTTAGGCGTAGATTTTTGGAAGGCGTTTGAGATTGCACCAAATGTCATTAGCTCTGTTTCATTTCTGGAGGACGAAGCAGGTCTGTTGGATGCTCACCAGCTGACATCAGAACAGCGATCGGAGTTGGAAACGTTCAGGCGGAAGTTCCTTGATTATGATCGACATGGCCTCGGAAAAACATCGTTGATGGAACATGTCATCGATACTGGACACGCGGAGCCTGTCAAGCAGCGACACTATCCGGTTTCTCCGGCGGTACAAGCCCTATTATATGAAGAAGTAGACCGGATGCTTAAGCTCGGCGTTATTGAGGAGAGTGAGAGTCCTTGGTGCTCACCCGTTGTCCTTATCAAGAAGCCAGCAGGAGACGGTACTATGAAGTATCGCTTCTGTCTGGATTCGCGTAGGGTCAATGCGTTGAGTAAAAAGGACGCGAAGCCTCTCCCTCATATCGAAGGGCTTATCAGCCGGCTACCCAATACCTACTTTATTAGTAGTGTAGATCTGAAGGAAGCGTTTTGGCAAATACCACTGGCGAAGGAGAGTAGAGAAAAAACTGCGTTTGCGGTACCGGGGAGGCCCTTATACCAGTTTAAAGTAATGCCCTTCGGGTTGTGCAACGCAGCTCATAGGCTTTGCCGATTAATGGATAAGGTGATCCCTGCACGACTCAGGGACAACGTTTTCGTGTATTTAGACGACTTGTTGATCATCGCGCCAGATTTTACCACCCATATCGCCTTGCTGGGAGAAGTAGCGGAGTGCTTACGAAAGGCTAATCTCACCATCAACCTTAAAAAGTCCCGTTTTTGCTTTAAGGAGTTGAAATATTTGGGGTTTATCTTTGGTGGTGGGAAGTTAAAAACTGACCCGGCCAAGGTAGAAGCAGTGGTCAATTTCCCAATGCCGAAAAACGCCAGACAAGTTCGCCGGCTGCTTGGCCTAGCGGGGTGGTATAGGAGGTTCATCAAGGATTTTTCCAGCTTGACCGCACCTCTAACGGACACACTCAAAAAAACGGACGGCAAGTTCAAAATGACGGATGAGGCCGTAAGAGCATTTGAGAAGTTGAAGCTTGTTCTGACTACTGCGCCTGTTCTTTCGCATCCCGACTTTAAGAAGCGATTTTATATCCAATGTGATGCTTCGGACTCCGGAATCGGAGCAGTTTTGTTTTAAAAGAATGATGAAGGAGGGGAAGTTCCGATCTCATACTTTTCTCAAAAGTTGAATTCCTGTCAGAGGAATTATAGTGTGACTGAGAGAGAGTGTATGGCGGCAGTAATGGCAGTCAAAAAGTTCAGGCCCTATGTCGAGGGTATGGACTTTACAGTCATCACCGATCACTCCAGCCTCAAGTGGTTGATGACGATGAAAGACTTGAGTGGGAGGCTGGCCAGATGGAGTTTGGACTTACAAGCGTATACCTTTGACATAGAGCATCGCAAAGGAACGCTAAATGTCGTGCCGGACACGCTCGACAGTATGGAGATTGGAAACATTGCTCCGTTAATTGATTTGAATTCAGAGGAGTTCCAGTCGGACGAGTACAAAGATCTAATCAATACGATTAGTTCAAATCGTGAGAAATTGCCCGATCTGAAAATAGAAGACAATTTTGTGTACAAGCGCTCTTTCGCGATCAATGACAAGGCAATGTATGAACACAATTGGAGATTGTGGGTACCGTCCGGTCTGACTGAAAGTATTATTGAACGAGCGCATGACCCCCCTCAAGCCGCCCTCCATGGGTCATGCTTCCTCCTATTACCAATAGTTTCAGTGTCGATCGTCCGTTTCAAAAGTTATATGTGGATTTCTTGGGGCCGTATCCAAGATCCAGGTCCGGAAATGCCTACGTCTTTGTTGTGTTAGAGCATTTGTCGAAGTATGCTTTCCTCAAACCCTTACAATCAGCCAATACTAGTAGTGTTATTAAGTTTCTCCGTAACGACATTTTCAATGCTTTTGGGGTGCCACAGATAATCCATTCTGATAATGGCCAACAGTTTCTGGCCAAAGATTTCCAAACTTTAATGCAAAAATATGGCATTCGGCATTTCCGAACGGCTAATTACTCACCACAATCCAACGCCTCGGAAAGGGTAAATCGAACGCTGTTGGCGGCGATTCGCTCTTACCTAAAAGAAGACCAGCGGGACTGGGACATGCGTTGAAGAGTTCGATTCATTCGGCTATCGGTGTATCACCATATTTTGCCCTGTTTGGCATAAATATGATGACTCACGGAAGCGGATATGAATTGACTCAGAAGTTAAGTAGGGTTGATGATGGTGAACTATTGATTCTGTCTAGACAAGACCGCCTACAGTGCATTCGCGATAGGATCAAAGACGGGATATTAAAGGCCAAAGAAAAAAGCGACAAAGTGTATAATTTAAGGAGCCGGAACGTACAATATGTTCCTGGACAAGAAGTCTATAGACGCAATTTCGTCCTTAGTGATACTTCTAAATATTTATCTGCCAAATTATTTCCGAAATTCGTGAAATGCAGAATAGCTAAAGCCATGGGTAAGAATAATTACGAGTTAGAAAATTTATACGGTAAGAGTATCGGAATATTCCATGCCAAAGACATTAAGCAATGACTATTTTAAATCTGTGATATGTATGTATATGATAGCGGTGTAGTTTTTTTTTGTATCTCAACAAGTGCAATATGAGTGTTTATTTAATTGGTTTTATGTAGATAAATTAGTTCATAGATTTTTTTTATATAATTTGATAGGTGTTTATTTATGTGAGTGCAATATTAGAGTTTATTTATTTATTAGAGTTTGATTATTTATTAAATTATTAGTTCACTTATTCCTATATAGTTTTATTAGAGTTCATGTACCTTAGTATAGTTTTATTAGAGTTTATTTGTTCATTAGAGTTTGTTTATTTATTAATCTATTAGAGTTTATTTATTTCTATATAGTTTTATTAGAGTTTTATTAGAGGTTATTTATTTATTTATCCAATTTTAGTCATTTTGTTAGTATGTTTATCAATTTAGTTACTTTTATTTATTTATTAAAGCTTGTATATTTTGTTGCGGTAAAGTTATTTATTTCTTTTATATCAGAATAGGCTAGAATTCCTATTTCATTTACTTGTTTTATAAGTGTTAATCTTTTACTGGTAGCATGTAAGGAGAAGAGCAAATAAAGGAGATATTGCAAACTGAAGCGTACCGAGATACGAGATTCGTGATACCAGAAATGTTATAATTGCCCGGCTCTGTTTAGTGGGTTCTTCCCCAACGTACTTATTCGGGTAGGCCAGTCACCGTTTCTGGTGCGCGTTAACGCTTACCAAATGCGGAGGTTTGTTACGGCCGCCCGAAGGGAAAAGGCCGACGAAAGTATCCAGTAAACGTGTAATGGATCCTTTCGGATTTCACTTCCTGCCTATCAGAGGGTGGTCAGTGACTTACCTGGTAGGGTCCGATTCCATGCTGCGATCGGGTGTGCTCGTCAAAGGTTGTAGGAGCGAGCCTAGGTATCCATCCGGTTTCTTGTCCTAGTGGCGGGGTGTGAAGCATCTGCTTGGGAGTGGGTTTTTTGTTTCCTTTTTGGTTTTGTTTTGTTTAACCTTCTTGTTAAGCGACTAATTAAGGAAAATGGAAAATAAGGATTCCAAATTCTAAATTCGCGAAATAAACAAATTTGTGAATTTGACAGCACAGCTGTTTTCCTTCACTATGAGCGAACGCATTCAGGCAAGGCATATAGGGGAAATTATAAAATTGGTTTGGATATAGGATTATTGGTTGGTGTGGAACGTAGTTGTTGAATGTTGCTATTCGTGCACGGGGGTTCCATGGAGGGAGTGCTCCTTCAGTAAATGGCAAAAGGAACCGAAACCAAACGGCTCTCATTTATATAGATGGACAAAGGAAATGTAGGATAGGTAATCGTAGGTATTGGTATTGCGTGTAGGGTTGGTAGAAAGCAAACCTTATAAGGATACGGTCCACCTAGTTCGCGAAGTGCGGGATTGTTTTTTTTTTGAAAAGTTATAATACCTACTATTATTTTCCTTTAGATGTAATAAAAAGAGTGGCAGTTTAAATTTGTGTTGCATTTTTGTATAGTTGTCGTTTTTTTTAGATAAAACTGTGAGCGTTTTTCTTTTCTCAAATTCCCGTCCAAATGATAAAATAAGGCAGGATATAATTTATGGGTAAGTGATTTTATTTTTATTTGTCTTTTTTGGGAGCTGGTGGTTTAAACATAACAGTTTAGTTAAAGTTGCCAACGACTAGCGGCCAACCGAGCGGTCGAAGAAGTAACGTCAGGACCGGCGTACGGTGCCAAAAAGACCGTTATATAAACGTTCGGTCTGCACCCGCCCTTTTACTATTCGGAGTTGCGGGATGTAAGCGAGAATAGTTTTAAAATTGCACCAACTCGCTGAAAGAAAATTTTTATTTTTTTTTATAATATTATAGCAAGCCGATCTAAGTGTTCGTTACCCTATTACCGGAGAAACCAACCAGAGAATAGCAGAAAGAAGAACCATATTAAAATTTCCGCCTGCGATGAGAAATTGCCTAGTTTTAGGGATACCATTTTTGGTCGTTGGCATATGAGTAATTTTAAATTTCGAATTGAATTTTTTTTTCCATTTCCGTTTTTTTTATGTTATTTAATTCATTTTCAACCATAGTACTCTGATACCTATTTATTTAATTTTTTTTTGTTATTTATTTATTATTATTATTGATTTTTTGGCTTTTGTGAAAGAGGAGAGAAAGGTGGTGAAGGGAAGCGTATCGCTGAAACCGCAAGTCGGCAGGCTAAAGCGGGTTTCCCCCTATCGACATACGCGACGCTGAAGGCACAAGAAGGTGCGACCACCTACAGAGCGCTCTTTAGGTAGGGATCGGGTAAAAAGGACGAGAAGTGTCTCTTCGTAAGGGTCGAGGGTGGAACCGGGTTTGGTATTTCAAAAAAAAAATATTTTAAATATAGAACCTATAGGGTTGGTTGTCGTGGACCGACCGGGACTAGAGGACGTGCGGAAACCGCACTGCGAGCGGCTGAAAGCACCGCCAGCGATTTGAGCTTCCTGCCGGCACAATTCTGCCTCTTCTTGAAACTTAACTTTGCTTACCTTTACTTTTGGTTTCATGTCTTTTTTTGTTGTTCAACGTAACGTATCCGTTCCCAGCTATTTGAACGTCCAAAAACAAATAAAAACCTTGTTCTTATCTTGTTAGTCGTTTTTAATAAGCTACAAAAAAAAATTAAACGCTATATGTAAGATAAATTATTTCTATAGTAACTAAATAAAAAAAAATTATATTTTTTTGTGAGCCACGCCAATTTGGATTTTTAATGGATTCATGAGAGTCCAAAAAAATGATACTGTAGGGATTTAGAATTTCAGGGGGTGTGGAGGAAGAAAGGATAAAGAACGGAGGAATGTGATGAGACGGCTGAGGTAAGAGCGTAAGGGGAATCTGACAAAATCTCGGCCACCAGATTCCAGGAGTGGCGAGGGTACGGCCCATCGGTATACTACCCGACCGATATGACATCCACAGTGGCAACCAGGAAAAAGGGATCGGTAAGATTGTTGGCATGAAGAATTTTTTTTTGTAGCGAGGTGAGGTTTAGTGGGAAGGCAAGATCCCCCCCTACATCCGGCGAGCTAAGCCGTGCAACGCCAGCATGCCATCGCCCTTTCCACTAAGCATTCAAACCCTTCCTGTCATATCCCGACCCAATTCTCGATATTTCCGTTCCCGGCCCCGTTCCCTTCGATTTCGAGTTGCTATCCAGTTCCAATCCCAAACCTTAAGCCCTCATCCTTTTGCCCCGTTACAACACATCATTATAAAAGTAATTTCTATGCACTATCTAAAAAAACATAACCTGAATTATCATTATAAGCTTATCGGCGATAGTTTCCGCACCTCATTGTTTAAACTGCACCGACCTCTCGAAAATACTTGTTGATACCCTTTGCTAAACTTTGCCGAGTTTTGACGCTTGCACAGGTAGTGACTAACGTATAACCCTAGTTTCTAACGGAAAGGAAAGGCAAAACCTTTCGAATAGTTGAAGAATAAAATGTTTGAATGGATCGTAAGAACTTGCTCTTCTAGCTAACAACTTTAACTTAGCTGAACATTGATGCTGCTAGTAGGTAGGTAGTCTAGTTATCTTTAGGCGGGTAGCGAATGTAGGTATAATATTACCTGGGTCCTTACCAAGGAATAGTTACATAGGTACCTACCAACAAAATGTATATTTAAATCTATAGATCATGGGTCTTAATTATGTAAGTTAGGAAGCATACATACCTAGGCATTTAAATATTTATGTACATATATTATTGAAAATGAAGGATGTAGGTGGGTAATTATATGCATATAATTTTATAATTTAGATGCAATATACATACATAAGATTCATGTGATTTTTAAAGATACATATGTATGTATGTATAAATGTATGACGGCCAACATTGTATGCAGTATTCAGTGACGTATCCAAAAATTCGTAAAAAGGAAATAAATAGATAATACACATAATAAAATATTTTTATATTCTTATTATAGTTTGAGGAAAAATAAAAGTGCCATTTGAATTTCTGGATAAATAAGAATATATAAAAAAAATCACAAAGCGTTGGAGCGGTTTCTTAAAAAAAGTAATTTTTTGTGAATAAAATTTTAAAAACATTTTTAGAAAAAAATGTGAAACGCCTTTTTGAAGCTCTTATTAATATACATATAAAATTCAAATTTCAAAAAATTCATTGACTGGTTTTTAAAAAAAACGATTTTTCAAACAAACATTTTTATTTATTTTTTTTTAAATTGAAAAACTTATTTTGAAAATTTGATCATGCCGTTTTAGGGAGCATTTGCATAAAAAACATCTAATTTTAATCGGTTCATCCAATAGTGAGAAAGTCGAAAATACGGAAAATGGTTCTATGGGAAGTACCGTTAATAAGTAGGTATGCAAAATAAAATAGTTTTATACTTAAAAGCGAACTGTACTAATTGTTTCCGAAATTATTTATACATACATTTTTTATGAAAATTCTTGGATTTTTTTTCGAGAAATAAATTTTTTAATTGATTTGTGTAACATTTTGTTTTTGTTTTTATTTATTTCTTTATTTTTTGGAATTTTGGGAATTTTGTAACTATTCAAGATAATCACAAAAAACTACCAAATTCGAAGTTTCGAAAAAATCAATTAATTCGTTTTCGAAATTTTGAGTTTTCAAAAGAAACATTTTATTTTAATAAAAATTGGCTCACATTAGTGTTTTAACTTTTTAGGAGCGTCTGCATAACAAATTTGAAAAAAAATCACATCAAACTTTTTTCAGAAAATCGAAAACCAAAAACGTGGTTCTATTAGAGAAAAAATACCCATTTTATTCCAAAAAAAATACGAAAACGTACCTTTTCCCTTCATTAATGAACTTATTTTTTTATATAAATCATTGGAGCCGTTTTTGAGAAAAACACGATTTTTCTTTTTGGCAAAAAAAAAATATATGACTGGTACCGGTATTTTTCGTCTTAAACAAAATGAAAAAAACATTTGATGACTTTGAATGCCCAACAACAACTTGAGTGTGATACCACCAAGTTTTTCTCAATTATTTTTGCCTGGAATTATAGCTATTTCACGACCTGATAAGGTCAAAACTAAGACTATATATAATTGTTAGTAAAAGATACATAATAGTGTATTTGGATTACATTTATCCAAAATTACCCCTCCAGCAGCAGTGGCCACTTCCGCAGGGATTAATAAGGGTGAGTTAAATTTGTTTACCATTTGATATATATATATACATATTTGTATGCCTATTTATATGCAGGGTTTTCAATTAATATTCACCGTGGTTTAAAAAAAAAGGCTAACAGAAAATAAAACGGTAAGTGGGAGTTACAAAAAAGGGGGATCAAAGCATACATTAATCGTTTTATAGACAAAAGAGGATTAAAGATCCCCACTTGTTAATAAAATCGAAGACGTTGTAAATTTTTTTGGGTTATTCGCTAAATTCAAATTCGATTAATTTGCCTATTTAATAATAGTAAATTGAACCTAGAATATTATTCTAAAGTACATTAATTAATTTTATATCAAAATTTGAATTAAAAATAAAATGTTATATTTTAATCTGAATAGATTTTGAAAGATATTTTATTATTTAAAGATGGAGTAAATTTTTTTAAGAGAAGGATGGGAGGGGGATAAAGGTGGGATGAAATTTTAATGAAGGGAAGCTAATTTTTGGGGTTGTTTTGGCGAAAAAGCAACCGTGGTAGGGTGGGTCAAGATAATATTTTCGCAGCGTCGACAACACCTAGATGCTCAGACTGGCAAAAAGTAAATTTTTGTAATGAGTTAAGGGTCAAAGAATCACCCCTTTTGGCTGAGCTGGTCGGTTCAATTTTGCCAGCAAGACCCAACAAAGACAACTACCCCGTTACATGTTGGCATATTACCGAAAAAACAATATGTGCATACCAAGTTTGAAGCAAATCTATCCAACCGTTCAGGCTGTAGACTCGACAACAGATAGACAGACGGAATGGCGGGACCCACTTTTTTGAGTTGGTTTTTTACGGTCATATAACTTGCTATATAATCTTATATATCGCAAGTTAAAATAATAATATTCAGAAAATGTTTGCATCCTAGAAGAGCCCTAACCAAATTGCTAATGCTGAACACATGGAGTTGATACAAGAATTCACATACAATTTGAACTCAACAAAATGCGAAAGTAAACATAAATCTTTCTTGGTTTCTTTTTCGCAAAAAATATTTGCCGCACTAAATCTACTGAAGAGCGTTTACTAAAAACAATCAAAAATTTTGCTTCCAGTATGATACCGCCGTGTTGGATTTCTTTGAAACAGGACATTTTGAGGACTATTTACGTCAACGCCATGTGGCAAAACGCCACTGAACCTTTATTCGTTCAATTTAATCCCAATTAGTTTGGTTGGTTAATCAAAAGTGAGCAAATAGAACGAGATATCACTCCTATATCTGTAGAAGAAACAATTATTGTCGGAGATAGTGAAGAAGAGATAGTGCTTATTCCGATGGTGAAACTGTACAATTTGATTCAAAAAGAAAGAATGTACTCGCAGTCCTTAAGCTTTCAAGCTCCTTAAAATACTATAGGTGCTTGGAGATAATAAACAGAATACATTAAAGTCCAGCAATTGAGAATTAATATAAATTTTTTTAATTGTGTGTTTTTATTATTTATTTATTATTATTATTGCCTTGTATTGTACGAGTAGTTAAAATGTAAAAATGTTAAGAACGGTGTTCTATGGTCCTCTTATTTTGATACACGTATGAATAAGAATATAATTTATTTACGAAACCTTAAATTCTGAATACTAAAATTATTAAATTTACTTATGATGAAATCAAAAAAAATTATTCAACCTTCTTAACAAATTATTACAAAAATAATAAAATATGATTCATAAAAATACATAAACATAAATAAACACATTTAGTATCCGAAGATACGATACATTTTTTTTATTCAAATGTGATAACTATTACCCACGTATGAAAAACAAATAAAGATTGATTTAGCAAATTTTCCTTAAAGGTAAGTCATTTCGTAAGTTAGGAAAGAAGGCTTATATTATTTAGATAGTGCAGAGAAATTCCTTTTATAATGATTTGTATAAATGTAAAGCTTGAGATTGATCAAATATTATAGATTTGAGCTTAACAAACATGTTTATTGTGAATGTAAGCAGTTATCAGTTAATCAGGGTTGCCAGGTATTTTTAATGGAGCCACAGTAATATGTGCTAATCTTTTAGGAAAAATTACAAACTCAGCTTTCATTTGATGGCAAGTTTTAAACTAACGTCTTTAGAAAATTAATTGTGTTTGTTAAAAGTTGCAATAAAACTAAATGTTCTTAGCACTTTAAAGACTGTGAAAAACGCAAAGCTATTTAATAAATTGCTTACAGATTTATTTGATATATAGCGCATGAACAAACTCAACCAAATTATGATATTATAAAGCAAAATGCGGTTTTTGCACTTTTTTCTTTATAATTGGGCTGCCAAGTGCATCTGACCATTTAAGTATGGCAAGCCTATATTTTCTTTTAGGAAAAATTACAAACTCAGCTTTCATTTGATGGCAAGTCTTAAACTAACGTCTTTAGAAAAGTAATTGTGTTTATTAAAAAAACTAACGTAAAATATTAAAAGTTGCCAAGTGCATCGAACCCTTTAAGTATGGCAAGCATATATTTTCATAAACTGTACAGTCAAACTTTGAATTTGGTATTATCTTGAACCATTAACTCGATGGGCTAAGTCATTGTCGTAAAAGGTGCTCTTAAAAAAGAGGCTGCAAAACCCTTCGCCCATTTTCAATTAGGCAGCCTTATGTTTTTTGTTCTATCTCGTCGAGCTCTATAGTTTGGGACTAGTTTAAACCATTAACTCGATGCACCGGAAGTGGTCCATTTTAGACGCTATCGCCCCAGAACTTCTTAGACAAGCCTTGTCCATTGTATTTCTCTCGAGTAACTTTATTGGTTAAGAGCTCTAATTGTCATTGACATTATGAGCTAATTGATCCGACGGTCGCCTCTTGGACTAATACATATATCAACTTAATAATGTGTGTTCTAACACGGGAACATGAGAGTTTTTACTCACACTTAACGGAATCACAATATTCAACCCACACATATGTATACAAGGTCATAGAACATACAAACACAGTGCCGGCAAACGCAATGCAATATGTAAAAAGCCACAGAATTTGATAATTTCTCTAAAAAAATCGACTTATCGAAAGCGACGCCAAATAATTATCTTCGAGTTATCAAACAAAATTACATGTAATCTTCAGACTTCGCGCTATTGCCAACCAATTTCATTCGAGTTATCAAGTATTCGAGTTATCGAAGTTCGACTTATCGAAGCTCGAAGGTATATATATATTAGGAGGAATCAGGAAACAATGTTTTGAAAATAAGACCTACCACTATATTGTAGGTACCTATATATATACATATGTTTGTACCTACCTACAAACATCATCACAATCACTCAACAAGCAAAACAAAATATTTTGTCTATCCTTTAATTGCCATTTTTTTATAAAAAACAGCCTGCCGCACCAAACACATACATACATACAATATGTATACCTATGTAAACAAAATCCATGCAAGACCCCAAAATCAAAAGAAAACACTCAAAATTTTGTCTGAACATAGTAACGCAACTTGAAAAAACATATTTCCATTTCTCTCCCTCAAGCTGCTCGGTATAACCTGCTTATTTATTTTTTTCTTTTAACCTCACTACCTACATACCCCATAAACCTATCCAAATGCATGGGACTGATGAAAATATAGAAATCATTGAATAAATAGTAAGTGCCTATCATTGACATACTAGATATGGACTGGTTACGATAAAAAAAAACATATTTCCTCTTTCACAAAAAACTGACACTTTCATGTGATTTAATGCATTAAAAATGAGGAAAAAAAGAAGTAGGTCCCATACGGGCTTTACCTAGTGATTTATTAATTGAACATTCATGGCATTTTTCATCATATATAATTCATATGCGAGTTAACGAGTTACATTAACAGAGTGAATTAATGGATGAGCATTCATGTCATTTTCACCTGCTGAATTAGCAACTCTAAGTCATCTAGTGATTTCACTGCTTAACGTTAATGCCATTTTTCATCACATATAATTTGCAAATGAATAAACTAGTAACCCCTACTTCGTGATTTTAGTGGTTAGTACCTATTCACCTCGAAAATCACTTGGTGAATGCTTAACCAAATTCATGGGGTCTAGCTTCCACACATTGATGAAAAAGTTGGTGATTCATGCATGAATTTTTTGAAATTTCCTACTGGGATTACAAATAGCGAATCTTCGCTAATCTAACCCATGTATGTGTGATAGTATGAATCAAAATATTTTATAACGTTAGCGAATTGTTGTGCCGTCAAACATTTTCCATTTATTGTTGATAAAAGTTTCAATTTTAAGGTAGGTATTTATGTGCAAATTCTGAATATTGTTAAATAAATAAAACTAATAACTTATAATAAGGACCAATGCAAATCAATTTCCAAAACTTGTTATTTTGATGGAATCGAATATGGACGTTTGTATGAGTACAAGTATGTTTGGTTCATCAAATAAAAAACAAAAAGATTATTGGGAACAATTTCCTGTCCAATTAAATCCTCTTGAGCCTCCGATTCATGAGGGAAAAGAGTTGCATATCGTTACTAAATAAATATTTTAATTCTATTTATAATATAATAATATTTTATTTATTGAAGTAATTCATATTAAGAAAAATTAAGTAATGATTCAATAAAAATAAATATTAATGCGTTTCCCTCGGGCACGATAGTTGGGCTCATCAGTTAGATGCTATCGTGCCCTTCTAAGACGCACTATTTTTTGATCGTGCGGCCCATAAAATCAAAAGTTAAGCTTTAAACCCATGTCAAAATCACCGTTCTTAAAATCGATACTAACCGGTGGTGTTGCCTTGAAGCGGTTAGTTTAAAAGCCAACATGTTATTTTGAACCCAATACATTTTTTTATAAATAAAAAACAAAACAAAAAGCCGTGGTATGCAGTTTCCCCCTGATTTGGGGTAAGTGCACACCATTGAGTAAAACTTATCATAGGAGCTATCTATATAGGGTCAGTGTTTTTCTTTTTCGGGCATACTCTACCGACTGGGGCTTTTTTATTGAAAGACTGTGGCGTTTTTTGAAGTTTAAGAACAAGTCTTCTGCTGGTGTTCCATTTTTAAATTAGTCAGCAAGATATTAGCTCGAACGAATTGCCATATCAATTCCAAAACTTCCTTGCGGGATAAACCAAAACCCCACTTTTCCAATGCTTTGAGTCCTGTTCTTCGAAAAGAAGAGCGCAAGGGCGGTCATGTGCCCTACCGCAGGCACTGGAAAATCTCCCACTCCACCTAAGCAAAATTTTCCAACGAATGTGCCATATAATACATTGGTGCATACACACAATAAGCCGCCATATAGCTGTAGGTAAGTTAGTTGAAACTTAACAAAAATAAAATGTTATATTTAACTTCTAACTCCCAACAGTTCCTTCATCTTCATTTCAATCGAATACTCCAAAGAGAAAGCGTTGCCAGTAAAAGAAATATATGCATAGATTGTCTAGCATTTTCCGTGCTTCAAAACAACTCCCACAGGATGTAAAAATACAATGAGACATAATCTTTTGTTAATATAACCTTTCGAAATATTAAACCTTTTCTACTAACAATTTAATGCTTCATTTATTTATAAAAAATATGGAAACAATTTGCCGCAAGCGTTTACTTTCCGATGAATTTCCATATCAGAAACAAAGCAAAATGTTTATCATACCTACACATGTTTTTGTTATATACGTCACTGAAGACATACCCATATGCATTATATACTATTTGGGCTTTCATACGTTTATATACCTATATATCTTTAAAAATCAAATAATGAATATTTTAAACATAACAACTATCATATAAAGTTTTATATGCATTTAAGTATCTAACTAACCATGACCATCCAACACTTTCATTATGCATTATTATGTACCTTCATATTTACATACTTTGCTCCATATACATATGTATGCAGTGTAGGTGCATATTACCATCCTAATTTACAGAATTAAAATCCATAACAAAGATTTAAATATAGCTACATATACATTTGTAGGTATGCACCTATTACCTATTTCCTGAAATATACATTCGATCCATTGCACTAAGAACTTACCTACATCGGCTTTAAACTTACCTAATGATAATTGGACCTACATACTAACAGCGTCAAAGTTTAGCTACATTAAAGAATACTCAAAATTTTAAACTAATAAATCGGTCCTATCACAGAATCTACCTATACATAGGTACAAGTTTCATCAATATTAAATAAATTGCATGCACCTCTCAGTTGTTTTCTTTGGATTTTAAGTTTTGCTTTCTAAATAATTTTATTATTTGTTCATCCATTTATTTCTACGCTTTGGTACAATTTCTTGAAAAACGAACAATCGCTTTCGTTTAATTTATTACAAAAGCCGGACCCTGAATTAAGTAGAAGGGAATTTAAGACAAAAAATTTGCATCTGAAAGCAATTTTGTAATTTTTAATTTTTCGAGAACAAGAAAAAACTAATCTTACATAGCAATTTTTCTAAATAATTATAAAATGGTTTTAAGAATTTAGAAGCTGAGGTTAATTAACACTCAGAACAGTTACAATCATCGAAATCAAGCAAGTAGTTTGGAAATGAGGGCTTTGCGTATGTTCTGATTTCAAGATTTTCCTTGATATAAGTAGAAATTTCTTAGAATTGCTAATTTGGACAAGCTGTCATTTTCAAAGTACTTGCTTGATCTCGATGATTTAAACTGTTGTGAGTTTTAATTTATGTCACCTTGTAAATTATTGAAACCGTTCTTAATTCGATCAAATATTTTTAAAAAAAATTGCACCTGAAAGTAATTTTGTAATTTTGTAATTTTTCATTTTTTTTAAAACACCAAAAAAACTACTTTTAGATAGCAATTTTTCGAAATAATTGTTTGATTATGAAATGATTTTAAGGATTTAGAAGCTGAGGTTAATTAAAACTCAGAACAGTTACAATCATCGAAATCAAGCAAGTAGTTTGGAAATGAGAGCCTTGCGTAAGTTCTGATTTCAAGATTTTCCTTGATATAAGTAGAAATTTCGTGGAATTGCTAATTTGGACAAGCTGTTATTTCCAAAGTACTTGCTTGATCTCGATGATTTAAACTGTTGTGAGTTTTGATTTATGTCAGCCTGTAAATTCTTGAAACCGTTTTCAATTCCATCAAATATTTAAAAAAAATTGCATCTGAAAGTAATTAAGTAAGTTTTATTTTTTTAAAAACAACAAAAAACTACTTTTAGATAGCAATTTTTCGAAATAATTGTTTGATTATAAAATGATTCTAAGGATTTAGAAGCTGAGGTTAATTAACACTCAGAACAGTTACAATCATCGAAATCAAGCAAGTAGTTTGGAAATGAGAGCTTTGCGTATGTTCTGATTTCAAGATTTTCCTTGATATACGAGTAAGTAGAAATTTCTTGGAATTGCTAATTTGGACAAGCTGTCATTTCCAAAGTACTTCCTTGATCTCGATGATTTAAACTGCTGTGAGTTTTAATTTATGTCAGACTGTTAATTCTTGAACCCGTTTTTAATTCGACAAAATATTTAAAAAATAATGCATCTACACTCTATCCGTCGAAGGTGCCCCCTTAGAGTACAAAAAACCGACAACCTATTCTGAGAATGGAAATATAAGAAAACTCTGAGTATGAGGTTCATATTTATAAGATCGCTAATGTTATTTTTCAAAATTCTAATATTTTGTATCAGCTCTCGCATTCTTGATAAGGAAAATCAAATTCATAACAGGCTTATCCTCTCTTAAGTATGATAGGCTTTGGCCATCCTGAATAATGTATAGGCAAACACGCATATAGAATTTATTTGAAGTAGCCACTATCCATAACGATGAATAAGGTGGTCTGTATGTATATAGACTTGTGATTTTATTATATTTCTTCAAACCAGTATAAACAACAAATTTATGTAAATAGTTTTATTTCTCAAGTTTTTTTTAAATCGAAAAAAAAATTTCAACTTACAAACGAACAAAGTACAAAAAAAGAACACCCAATTTTGTGTGAATCGCTTGGAGCACATCTGCACTAATTCGCACCTCTACCAAACATGTTCAATCAAACTATTATCTTGGGGCTTAGGGATTGACGTAACCATCTGTTATTGTCGTGTTTGTCCCGCTCGTCCAGGCGGACCCAGATATACGAACACACTCTGCAGATGTTGCGATAACATTTTGCTGAAATCATATATGATCGTAGTCTGTCTTTGACATTCCGCTTGTGTTCTCTTGGCAATTCGACAGTTTTATATAGTTCCAGTTTTTCGAAACCTGACCAAACACCAGGAGTGAATGATGCAAATTTGTGATACCTAGATGAGTTGTTATTGGTCGGTGTTTCCTTGCATTATCGGCGAACCAGCTGCCCACATTACAACTGGTGGGCCATAGTTTCGGTCGCCCTAAAGAAGTTCTGGAGGTCTATATTAAATTGTTACTACTCGGCTTGTGAATCGGATTTTCTGTTCAATATTTGGAATGCTAAATGCACGCGCTAAACCGAAATCGGATAGTTTCAGGATGCCATATTTGGTTATGAGTACATTAGCAACTTTCATATCACGATGTAATATCTAAAATTGTTGGAAACAAATTATGGTTACTCTAAGAGTTGAATAAGTGCAAAGGATTTTTTTTTTCAGAACTTACCTTGTTGCTGTGAATGTAATACAATCGATTTAGAAGCTGTTGCATTAAATTTCTCGATCTTGCTTCGGGTAGCCAACACCGGCTAACTACACAGTTTTGTGAGAGTTATGTTACAGGATCGAGTTTCGGATAAAATTGGAAGAATTTTGGCGGAATTAATTTCTATAAAACACAATATTAAAATCAATATAAAATGCAACAACTTTAAATTAACTTACTTGAATATCTTTATTTTCACATTAGGTTTTTGATCACTAAAGCGGCTTGGTTGGTCCAAACCTACAGGTGATAGAGCTGACGGGGACAAATCTAAAGCTTTTTACAGCTGACGCACTATTAATTATTTAACTAAAATAGAGAATACTTATTTAAAGAATAAATAAAAGTTGAAAATGAAAACAAATAGATTATATTTTTTAGAACTGTCAGATTGATTTTGACAAATCAACAGAAAAAGAGAGCTGTCATTTTTGAGCAAAAGTATTTTTTAATCCACCACTCACATTTAAGAGAGTTTTCTCTTACTCACCTCAAGAAATTTGCGGGTGTTTAAGGCAAGGGGGGTACGAGTGGCGCCTCTAAGTAGTATAGTTTCTCTATGTGCTCGGCGTTCTCCTCATCGAAACAGGACATCTGTTCGAATGTGGACATTATGAGTGTTATATCCGCCAACTGAGACTTAGAATCAGAAATCTCATCCTCGTGGAGGGAAAATGCTTGTGTCATGAAGCATAGGCAACTGTTTCATGATTGGAATAACCAATTTCACCAATCACTAACGCTCCTTGTAGATACAACCTTAGAGCAAGCTGTGGCAAGTAGCCTTGGCGAGAACAACAATTGTGCTGTGACAATATTGCAGAATTTGTTGACACTTCTTGTTGCAGTTTTCATCCTCCTCGGCTATGTTTTTATATTTGTAGGCCAATTGATAAGCGGAAAAGATCAATGGTGGAAGAACGTGCCTTATTCTCGGTTGTCCACCGATTCCGAGATGTTTTCTGGCGCTTTGTAGAATCTTGTATTGCATGTCGAGATCATCGGATTTCATGAGGTGAATAAATCTTGCTACGATTCCTTGCTCTTCCGCAAACTCCTCGGGATCGTATTTGTCTCTGGCGAGGCAACATTAATGCCATCTTCGTCCTTAACCAAAGGAGCAATCATTATTAGGACTTTGTCGGCTTCGTCGGCAGTTGGTCCAAGAGTCTCGTTTTCAAGGGTATTCATAATTAGATACAGTGCCAGACTTTTGCGAGAAGTGTAATCGAATTTCTCGAGCAATGGACAAGTTATTTAATTGGATTATTGTTAGGACGTTGTTATAAAAATCGATACAGATGCGAAGGAGGCGAGAAAGATCCCGATTCACTACCAACGTTTGAGAAATATTATTCATTTTCATTCGCTCTAGAATTTGAGTTGTGGTTTCCAGGACGTTATCGACACGATCCTGATAGACTTTTTGGGCGAGGCTCAGCAGAGTGACTTGCAGCGAGATAGTTTGTTTGCCACTTGGAAATTGAAAACTTCAAAAAGAATCGTCGATCCAGCTTTAGTTTGCTTTGCATTTCTCTGATTATATGCGGCAAGTCTATTAATCAATGAAATAATTATATTCCTCACATTTACGCCAGTCTCCAACTGGGCGCAGAACTTCAAAAATGTTAGTTACAAGCTAAATTTTCAGTTCTTCATGTTCCTTTTCTCTGCGTGTTTTCTCACTGGAATGACCTTGATATTGCATTCGTAGCCACAATTTATTCATTTCAGCGAAGTTCATGAGCACAAATTCAATAGCATCGAGGAAATTGCCTTCGTTCTCATCTTCGGTAACCACAACTTCCGCGAGTATGTTGCATGTGCATTGCAGCAGGTAGTTCCGCAAAAATTGGATGTTGAACACCGCGGCACATTTCAACCAAATCCTTCAGTACGCTTGGCTTTAGCGCCGAATAAATTTTTATATAAACTAACCCAACTGTAATCAGCAGATACAAACGTGGTACTATATTTGCCGAGTACTGCACAGTCTCATACAAATCTGTGGTACTGCGATTCTTTTGAAAATCCTCAATGAAATAAATCTCCAAATGACACAGTTCATCCGTGATGGCCATATACAACTCATAATAGCTCTTTGGTGATAACTGTGAAGTTCTGACCTCAGTTAGCATTACGCTGGCGCATTTAATGGCTTCCATCAGGCGATTTTTGTCAAAGAAGTGTTTCATTTGAAATGCTTGCTTTCCGACATTACCAATTATCTTACTGAAAAGTTTCCCTTCAAAAATATGAAATCTTTTGTCGAAAAGAGCAGATATTTCTTGAATGAAACTCGCTATTAAATTATATAAGGATGTTATTAATCCATAATTTCGATTTAAATATCCATTTGTAGGTAGGTACCTATGTAAATATTCCTTGAATCAATCATTACGTACAATTCTATGTATGTAGTACATATACCTACTACCAGCGTCAATGTTTTGCATTGTTAAGGTTATTAGCTATACAAGTGTTTAGGCTGCAGACTGGAGGACAGACAGATAGACGGAATTGAGGGAACAACTTTTTTGGTGTTTTCTATGATAGTATGTCATGTTTAATTGTTAGATTTTTTTTACGAATGTATAATTTGCCTTATAGTACCTATAATCGCAAGTAAAAAAAACATACATACATAAATGCTTATTGCATTTTTAATTTTGAAATATGTTTGGCATTTTAATTTAAAATATACTCACTCACTCAGTACACATTTGATCACCTGTTTTTTTTTATTTTGCAAAAATCTTCGAAAAGTTGGCCTATGTCCGTATTTGCTATAGAAGTTAAGCAGTCTAAACCTGGTTCTGAATTTAATTTATTTCCCTAAGTTCTTTAATTAAATCTTTGACAGATACAACCATAACATTTAACCGCCTGATTTTCTGTTTTTATGATTTTGATTTGCGTTGTAAGATTTTGATTTTTTTTGAAGGAATGAAAGTCTTTTTCTTGTTGATCTTGGTGTGGTTTCACATTGATTGTCGAAATTGATTGGTTTTTATGTTTTCTTGATTTGAATCTTGATTATTTGTAATCACTGCAATGCATTTGAAGATTGATTGTTATTATTAGGTAAACAAGATTGAGCTTAGCTCTTTAGTTGTAGATAAAATTTATGTTTATTAAAATTCGCGACCCCATTAATTTGATAAATTTGAAGTGAACAAAGTAACAAAATAACTTCAGCTAATTCCTTCCTTCATTCAGATTGAATCTGCCAACCCATCAGAGATCGTTCGTGTTGAGATTTGATCTAGATTTGCTCTTTTTGTAGGAACGAAACTCTCAAAATTGAAAAAGATCCAATCTTTTGACAGGTAGAGCCAATCCTTTGACAGAAAGAGCCAATCTCTTGACAGGAAGAACCAAGCTTTTCTTGAATGAAACTCGCTAGTAAGAGGTGTAACAACTATCAATTTTTAACTTTAGTAAAATTTGCAACAAATTAAACAAAAAATGGGCCATATTTGTAACATCAGTGGACCCAAATACAAAAAGTAGCGATGGGCATAATTGAATGAACACTCCAGACATTCCAAAAATAAACTAAAATAAAATGCATGACTGCATCGCACGTACTTGCTCCTATCTTCGATCACATTTGATGCAAAAGATTCTTAATAGAAACGGCTAAATGTATTTTTAAAGTCGTTTTTCACTTATTTTCTTATATACATATAAAAATTCTTAAATTTTTTTCTAAAAAAAATTGGTATGGAAATTTTATATTTGTATTTAATTATATAAATTCAAAAACAAAATTTCAGAAAAAATCGTCCACTCGTTTTCGAAGTCTAGAATTTTCAAAAAAAATATATTATTAATAAGTTGCGGGATCCACTTTTTTGGTGTTCTCTATCATCGTAATGTCAACTTTGATTAAACTACCGAGTACCTATAGTACCTATATCGCAAGTAAAAATGAAAAGAAAAAGAGAAACACAGCACGCAAAGCAAAGAATAGTGCACAAACAAAAATATTCTCTACACTAAAATTAGAAATCACTCGAAAATTCCTGTGAACAAATATCTTAATTTTCCACTTCTCGATCATTTGTGTTACTGCGTTTTTTTTATTCCTGTTTGTCATTACTTTTCAATACAAATATTTCATTCTAGTTACCACATAATGAACTTTTCGCTCAAGTTCCATTTCTTTCGAATGTACCCTTCACTAACCCAAGAAAATGGAGGAACAATATTGCCGCCTTGGAGCTTTGACAGTTACCCACAAAAATCCCTGTAGTAAGAATTCACAACTTTTTGAACTTATGGGAAGTTGTTCTCCTCCACTTTGACAGTCTTTGTAGTAATATTTTAGAATTAAAATGAGTTTGTGAAAATTTGTTCACAAGATAACAAACCGACGTTTTATTTATAATAGGTACTCATATAAATATATAACGGGTGATTTTTTTGCTACTTGGTTTTTGACGTTTATATTTTTGACAGATCACACATGACAAATTCCACGAACATTTGACATTTCGATTCAGTATTGTTTGCCATTTCATCATGAATAGACTTACGCCTGAACAACGTTTGCAAATTATTGAAATTTATTATCAAAATTCGTGCTCTGTGAAAAATGTGTTTCGCAAGCTACTTCCGTTTTTTTCCGCTCATTTTTGGCTAAATGGATACGTGAATAAGCAGAATTGCCGTATTTGGAGTGAAGAGCAGCCAGAGGCAATTCAGCAGCTACCAATGCATCCCGAAAAATGCACTGTTTGGTGCGGTTTATGGGCAGGCGGCATCATTGGGCCGTACTTCTTCAAGGACGATTAAGGCCGCAGGGTTATGGTCAATGGAGAAAGGTACCGCCCCGATCTTCTAGCCACAGAGAGGCCATCGTTTCCAAGAATCGGTGCCTATCTGGATTTTTGCTGAAAGATGTAAGACTAACAATTACTGACACTGTGGGTCGACGACCAAGAAATTGTTTACGAACGACCGAGTACGACAGTGACCACTGCGGACTCGCCGCCGTAATACAACTTATGAACGGGCTTATGGAGTTGTAGGAGTATGGGCCTGGGCCTACTTTCAATAAATGGACGAAACGATTCTACGAACAATAAACAGAACAATAACGAAATACAAAGAACGTAACGCAACCGACATGTACCGTAACGCGACCATTGACCCACTACACAGACAAAAAAGTGAACTACTGACAAGACTAAAACGCTTGTACAGACGGTTTACTGACACACGAGATCTGGAGGTTAGGACACTAAAATCGTCGATCAAAAACATCAAACAATTGATCAAAGAAAATTGTAGGTTGTCGATTAATTTGTTTTGGGACAGTAAAATTCGGGCCCGGTAACTCTAGCAACCCGAGTATGTTCCCAAAAATTAATAAGATATTTAGAAGGAAAGATCAAAATGACCTTCCGTGTCTTAAGCTCCAGAGGACGACAGAGAACAGAGACGTACTTCTGACAGCAGGCATAGACCCAGAGGATGCCGTATTGGACGATGACTTCTATATAATCAAGGATCCGCAGGAGAAGGTGGAGACTGTGGGGGCTGTTTACCAGCAAGTGTACAAGGTGAATGATAGGATTCGCCCGAATCATGACCTGGAGAACAGAGCCCTACTTCATTACACTTGGATGCGGAACGATATAATCGAATGGCGATCTGAGAACCTTGTCTTTACCGGGTTTAATGATGAAGGTTTGGCAAACGCCATAATCGCCGAGCGAAATGGGCCGAGTTCCCTGTTAATTTCGAAGATCGAGCTCCAGTTCATCTTCGATTCATTAAAGTAAAAGAAGTCGGCAGGAGTCGATGGTATATCCAACGTTGTACTACGAAATTTGCCTCAGGAATCAGTTGACATCTGTACCATACTGTTTAACAACGCTCTGAAATAAATACGCTCATATTATCCAGTGCGGTGGAAGACATCAGTGGTACATGCTCTCCCTAAAAAGGGAAAGTAAAACTCCAATCCGGCGAATCTCCGGTCGGTAAGTCTTCTTCCGAGTATCAGCAAGGTATTTGAAAAGATTATTAATAGGGCTCTGTTTAAGTGGGCGGAGGACAACAATATCATAACGGATAATCAGTTCGGTTTTAAGGCCGGATGTGACACAATTTATGCCGCGTCTAAACTGGTTTCTGATATCCAATGGAACAAAGCAACAAAGCAGTGTACGGGTGCCTGTCTGGTGGATATGGAGAAGGCCTTTGACACCGTATGGTTAGAAGGTCTTTATCTAAAGCTTACCAAACTAGGCATAAGGAAACCTCTATTGTATATGCTTTATGACATGCTAAATTGTAGAAAGTTTGTTGTCAAGAGTGGCAATGTAACTTCTACAGCAATTTTTAAAATTAAGAATGGTCTTCAGCAGTTAACTGGCCGATTCTATTCAGCATTTACACCAGCGATCTGATAGGTAGACTAACTCAGGCAATTGGGTACGCCGATGATCTAGTTGCGTACAGAACAGCTCATACAGTTGAGCTCATCAAAAATCTTTTGCAGAGTGACTTCGACAAGATTCAGCGACATTGTGATGACTGGAAGTTTATTTTCAACTTCCAGAAATCAGAAACTATTCTGTTTAGGACTCCGTTGCCTAGCGCCTCAAAGCATACGAGAAAGAACTTTCAAAAGCTGGCGATCGTAATGCCACATGGACATCCACTGGCGAGTAAAAGTGTAGTAAAATACCTTGACACCTGGTTGGATCAGTTGGATTTCGACAGACATATAAGGGCTGCTCTGGCCAGGGCTAGGGGAGCCTTTGCACTGACAAAAAGATTGTTTTATAGCAGCCGTCTTGAACAGGATGAAGGTGATTTGCTACATGGCACTCATCAGGCCGATGATTGCCTATGGATGCCCGGTGTGGTTCAACGTTGCCCTATCTCAAATGGAAAAGATTCGGGTGTTTGAGAGGTACCAGAGTCGGAGTACACACGATATTATTCCAACCAGGTTCTATACAATGGAGCCAACATAAACAGAATAGATATTTTTTTGTTTAAGCTGATTCGGGTTCACATTGCAAGAGCGATGTCCTGAACCAATAGATTAATTTTTGGAGCTTATTACCCCAACAATGAATACCACGAGAGTGCGCGGTTAAGTGGCTACATCCCTCCCGAGGTATTCATCTATTTAGACAGTCGAGGGCTGATACAGGATAGAATGGCGGTTCCGCTCATCTACCACGTCAGCCGCAAAACTGTAGATAGGCGACTTCTGAATGGACTTCTGAATGAGATGTCATCGCTCAATGTGGAGAGGACCGAAGGGATAGGGCGAAACAAGAGAACCAGTTCTGGTGGCTCTCTGAACAGTATCATGATATTTAAAGTCGCTTAAGATGGTATGTCTTGGGCCACTTACAAACATTTAGGGTAATTAGGTATAGGGAACAGCCGGTGTGGCACCAAAAAATATTAAAAATATGTTTGTATGCGGAGGCATATGTGCATGTGCCTGCGTGTCTGTACATGTATGTGCGTACGTATGTGTATGTACGTATGTACATGTATGTGTGGGGTGTATGTAGCTGTGTGTCTGCATGCGTATGCAAAATATAAACAAAAAAATTAAAAAAACCACAAGAAATGCTGCTGTGGCTGTTCTAGTTTCTAAGTAGTTTTAAGTGGTTTTGGGTATTTTTAGGTATATTAAGTAGTTCAAGTTATTTTTAGTTAGTATAAGTTAGTTGTACCTAGTTTTAGTTATTTTTAGTCTAGCTTTATTTGTAGTGTATATGTAATAAACAAAAATATGATAAGATACCGAGTTTTTTGTGTATAAGTTTTCTTGCTTAAATAAAAGTAAAAATAAAATAATTAGATTTAAAGAAAATACTTTAATTGAGTTTTTTGCATTTATTCTTAAACTTAAATAAAATAGTTCTTAGGTCGAAAGACATTAGTTCTAAGGGTTAGTAAGTTATTGATAATTAGGCTAGTTTTAAATATTTTTGTCTACCTTTAATTTAGTTATAAGTTAATATTGAATGAAAATGAATTAAAAACAAAAGGTATTATAATGTTACCCTTTATATACTTTTTAACACTGCGCGGGCGTGAGGGAGAAGGGATAGAGGATAGGAAAAATGTGTAACGCGATGTTCTGAGGCAAGAGCTGGTTGTTGTCTCAAATTTATCTCCAGGGATGGCGGCTGTACTAATGCGGAGGATTTACCCGTGTTCTATTTATCTATGTCTCTTAATTCGCATTATTTTATTTATTACGTTATCATATTGTATGGTTCACTAGTTTACTCAATCACATTCCGTTAGTGTTATGTCTAAACAGCATTGATGAGCAAACCAGCAACGAATTTTATGACATTTTAGAATTAGTTCTACTGAGATTTTTGTGCAATAAATGAACATTAAAAAACAGTAATACACAAACAAACAGGGAAACCGAGACACGGGGGAATGTTGCTATTGCTTGCTGGAACTTTGAAGATAAAGCAATAATTAAATTAAATAGGTTTTCAGGTGACAGAAAAATAATCTCCTCCGTCGCAGTCCTTGCCACTACGCTAATCTAATTTGGTTATGTTCACCAATTAATCAATGTATTATATAATACATCCATGTATGCATCGTTATGCAAAAAGAATGTTTTGCAATGTTTTTATTGTTCTTAGCTTAAGAAGACAGCAGGACTGAATTTAATATACCAACATACATTTATCTTATGTTTTTGGTAATTAAAATATATTAGTAAAATATTCAAGTATTCTTTTTTTATACATACCCGACAACAACAGCGACGATAGTTAATTTATCTATTATCTAAAAATAAAAATACAAAACTCTTTACAAATCAGGTTCCTTAGTTATCCTTTTTTAAGTTTCCAGTCTCGTTCTCGTAAGCTAAAAACTGAAATTTTCTATTAAAATATTTATTTTATTGATATCTAAATCACTTTTATTGGCTACATTGGGCGATATTTCAAATTCAATTAATATTTATTTGAATAAAACAATAAAATATAAAAATATTAGCTACTTACTTTGTTTGTAGACAACACATTAAAAATGAATGTCAAACATTTTTTTTCTTGCTTGGATAGACGTCAAGCGGGGTAATCGAGCATAGAACGTCATCTCGTCAAATTGCCTCAAGAAAAAAGTTATAAATACTTATCGAGAATAGGGCTTTTTACCAAGCTATCTCTCTCTAAAGTGTCCCATCCCTTTCTCTATACATGTAGTGACACTGAGGGATAAAACCAATTTGATATAGAGAATGGGTACATTCAGATGTCGGTAAGATAGCCTTTCTCAGATATGTTAATATCCACTGAAGTTCCTTAACAACCAACATCGAATAGGTTAAATTTGTATGGGCTTGTGCTTATGTTTTTGACATTTCTCATGGGATACAAAAGTACAACAAAGTTTTTCGGATAGCTTAAGATTTTTTTTTCGGCTGCAATTGTTTTGTCATCAGCTGCATTCTTACATGGGAATACAACAACACCAACCTATCCGCATAGCTAATAGTTCTGCTATTGAATAAGGCCAATCCAACAATAGGCATTTTTATTTCAGAGCAGAACACTGAATAGAATTCGAACAAATAAATTATGCACTAAACTTGTTCCAAACAGAGCGAACACTAAACACTGATATGCACTTGAACCACACAAATCAGAATACATTTTCATTTTTAACCATAAAAAGCAATACTTACCCTTTTTGTACACTGATACAAACCAGATACAGAAAATCAACAAACTATCAACTTCTTTCGTATCTAATTATTTTTTTCTTCACATTTTCCTTCTTGACACACATGGCATTTGGTGCATTCAGCAATTTACTCACATGCTCAGTCAGTTATATTCGAGCGCGTCGAGTGCGATCTACACATGTTCAGAACGAAAAAAGAAACACACATTTGGAGCTCTGCATGCTCTGAGTTAAAAAGAAACACAAACAAATTTCTTGCCAACTCAGGCTCTGCTCTGACCTAAAAAAGAAAAACGCCTAAAGTTTTCCCTCAAAGTGAATTATCTGCCATTTTGATTGCCAATGACGTATTCCGCCAGTACCCTATGCACTATCCAGTGTATTATAGAAATCAGTGGTTATTGGCGATAATAACCCAGGGGCTCCACATACAATATTTAAGGTAATAAATTGCCTGACATATTGCAATTACCTTGAATATTGACAATGGAGGGGCTTTGGCAATGACAATGGCAATATTGCCCGATCGATGAAAAGCAATAATTGCTTTGCATCTCCGAGGCAATATATTGAGCAATTCCAAAATGGCTTCCCTTCAATTTTACTGCCTTCCCGTTTTTTTAAGAGGGTGCCGTGCGTGAGACAATTTACTGACTGAACAAAAACGGGAAAAAAAAATAAATGTGCCTAAAAAATACAAAAGAGAATATAAAATAAAAATGAGTGAGCTTAAATTATCAAAAATAGAAACAATAAGGTTTATTGAAATTCAAATTACCACCCAATATTTTAATTGCCATTGCTATTGCTATTTCCATTGCCTGAAAAATTGCAAGTGGAGCCTCAGTGTAAAGCACGGCTAACAACAATTTCCAGATTTTTGGACTCTGGTGACATCAATAAAATAAGACACAAAGAAAGTAGTGTCGCAATCGTGTTTATTTGATTCATGATTTGTCACTCTATTCCACAGTTTTACTATGTTTTCACCTACCAATTAAGCCAGATTTAAGTGGATTAACCATAAATCCTCTTTGAAATCTTTTGAACCTTGAAGATTTCCCTTATACTACGCTTCCACCAAGAAATAATCTGGGATTTAAGGCAAAAGATTTGAATAAATCTGGAAGTGTTTCCACCAAGGAAAAAAAGATTAATCTGACGTTTGGTTGACATCACATGACATTTGAAACGAAAAAAGTATAAAAGTTGTATCTATTGTTTCATGGACATAAATTAATGTGTTTTAAATTAAAAAGTGCTAATTTGTTTTAAAAAAATGAGTATTAGTGACTTAAATTCTTTAGTATCTCAACAATTGATTCTTCACAACAATTTGAAAGTGGTTATGGGTGCATCTATTGTTTCATTGAGATAAATTAATGTGTTTTAAATTAAAAAGTGTTAATTTGTTTTAAAAAATGAGTATTAGTGACTTAAATTCTTTAGTATCTCAACAATTTGATTCTTCACAACAATTTTAAAGTGGTTATGGGTGCATCTATTATTTCATGGAGATAAATTAATGTGTTTTAAATTAAAAAGTGTTAATTTGTTTTAAAAAATGAGTATTAGTGACTTAAATTCTTTAGTATCTCAACAATTGATTCTTCACAACAATTTGAAAGTGGTTATGGGTGCTTTGGACAGGAGAATTCACTTCTATAGAAAGAAACGCCTGCAGTGCTTAATTAACATTATGGTAGCTAGAAGGGAAAAAATTGTAATTAAAAATAAAATTTTAAGAAAGCAGCATATACGAAAAGTCTGGGTCAAGGTAAGTACAATGTACAAACACCAAGTCCATTATATTTATTGTATTTGCAATTGCACAGATACGTTCAAGTACTTTTTGGGAAGAATATGTAGTTCAAAACATTGACGAATTCTTTAAGAAAAATTTTCGAATGAACCGACGGAATTTTGAAGAACTTTGTTTTCATCTGCAGCATTTGAAAAAAGAGACACCAATTATAGGAAGTCCATATCTCTTCAGAAAAGAGTTGCAATAGGCTTATATGCACTTGGATCTACTGCAGAATACAGAAGCGTTGCAAACCTCTTTGGGGTGGGAAAATGCATGATTGGTAAAATTTTAAAAGAATTTTGTCAAGGGATGTGGAATGTGCTCGCACCTATATATTTGTCTGCATACCCTCTTACCGAAGAATAATAAGAGAAAACGTCAATGGATTTGAGAAACTAGGCTTTCCACAATGTTTTGGAGCAATAGGTAAATAAAAATCTTTAAAACACAATATCTATAGATTAATAACGTAAAAATACATATCAATATTTCATAGACGGCTGCCATATAGAGATACACCCACCTGCTGAAGATGCCGTCGACTATTATAATTATAAGTGTTGGTACTCAACGCTATTGCTAGCCATTGTTATTTTAGGTAACAATCTTATTAATTTTAAAGAGTGCTCATTAATTCTTTTGTTGAATTACATAGATACAGATTTCTTTACATAAATGTTGGTAGCCGAGGCCGGTGCAACGATTCCCAAATTTTCGAGAATTCTTCCGTTAGAGTACAGAATGAGAATCGATTACTGAAAAACATGTCAAGGAACCTTTGTAATTTTAGTGTTCCTGTCGTTCTTATTGGAGATTCGGCATTTAAACTTTCCGATATCCTAATGAAGCCGTATCCCTTTAACATTGCCTTAACTCCGGTTGAAAAAAATTTCAACTATTATTTGATTCGAACTTCGCATTTAAAAAAAAAGTGAAATTAGGTATGCGAAAAATTAAATTGAAATTTTAATATTTTGCTTTGGTTCTTCGTTTGTCCTGTTTTCTTGCATTCCTTGTCACGAATCGACTACAAACAATTTAATTAGAGTTCAGACCGACTGGCGTACGTTCCGAGTTACCTCGAAAAACATGAAATAAGAATACCTCTTCTTAGATCTTGGCTTTTTTTTCTTGTTAACGCAAAGGCTGTATATGGGAAATTTATGTTTAAAAAAATCCCATTTAATGCAAATGTCACAGCAAAACCCTTCAATTTTATTCACCCCTATAAAACCGGATTAAATTTAATCAAAATTTTAACGCAATTGACACGGTCTACATCCAATTCATTAAACTAAAACAATCATTTTGTTTCATACTCTTTACTTTTTAATTCATTTTTTTAATTTCTTTTTTTTAAGAATATATACATTCAGGAACATACACATAACAAAAAAATTTAACATAAATAATATATATATTACTAAAAAAACAAATAGCACAAGTACGTTATCACAAGCGAACAAAAATTCAAATCAAGCACTTTCACATAAATCTTCTTGCAAAATCTTGTTGCAGTAATTCGCAAGAATTTGCAATTCTTTCAAGAATGTCATTCCTTTTCTCTTCGATGAGAATGAGTCTCTCATCTGTTTCTTTTATTATGTTGAAGTTTTCATTATTGCATTTTAATTATTGCATCTTGTTTTTGCAATTGTTGATCCCTGATGTCTGATCTCTTTCTTTTCTTTCCAGCTGTTGAGTTCGATGGCGCATCTGGACTCGACAATGCGGCAGGAGAAGTGGACGCAGTTGCAGGAGCAGTGGACGTACTGACAGGAGAGGAAGCTGGCTCATACATCGAATCTTGAGTGGAGTCTTGATCTAACAAAATTGATTCTGAAATACATATATTAATATTTTAATTTAAATGTTATTTCTTTTTGTTGAGTAGTTAAGTTTTTGTTACCCATAATGCGATCCTCTTGAAGTTGGCTTAAATTGCTCAATGGTCTTTCCCCCAGTATTGCGTGTATCCGGAGATACAGCCACCATTCCAACGGAGAACCTCCAGATGGGCCCGCCAATTTCTTTTCCTTTCTGTAAGATATAAGAATTTAAGAAAAAAAATCTAAGGCAAAAAAAGAACAGGTACCTATAACGATTTGTGAAGTTTGTATCTTAACTTTTATTTCTTCGGGAGTATATCCATCCATTATTTGCGCCATCTCCACCAACAAAGACTCGTCCACCTCCGCCCCTTTTTTGCTTTACTTTTTTGCAGCTGTTGACTCATTTTCTGGAAATTCTTAGTTTTAATATATTTTTGAGTCTATTTATTATATTTTTTACTTACATTTTATTCTTTCTTTTTTCTCGTGTTTATTATCTCGAATATTGATACCGTTTTTTGTTTTGATTTTTCTTTGATTTTTTTTATTTTCATCTGTCAACAAAAGAAAACTGTGTTTACATGGGTCAGTTTCATAAGTGTTCTCCGAAAAAAGTTTGTTTGATTTGACAATCTATGGTTTACAAAGAGGTTTCAAGGAGATTAATTTTAAATCTTCATTTGAGAAGATTAAAATTTGTGTGGTAAATCCTCACGATTTGTAGGAGATTTAGCTAGATTTATCTTGGTTTAGTGGTCGGAGGAAACGTAGTATTACAAATATTAAAATTAATAACCTATAGTATACTATCATGAAGACTAATTTTGTGTTGGCGCTCTATGGCAATGTGGTGCGCTGTGAAGACTGAATTTTTTTATTGTAGAATTCGGAAAGAAGAATAAAAGACAGAAAGTAAAAAAGAGAAAACCAATTTTGTTGATTCTGACATTAATAAAGCGAGGTACGGAGATTACCAAAAAAGCCGGGCAGCCATTGCAACGAAAATAATTTGGCGAAAAAATAGAAAACAAATGTTTGTATGTGTATGTGGATTTGTTCCTAAAGAATGAAAAGACTTTTTTTTTGTTTGAAGGCAAGACAATAGAAATAAAATGTTTGGATTTTTATGTGGGTTTGTTTTGGAAGTATACATTTTCACGAATTCATTGATGTTTTTTTGGTAATATCAATAGGTTTTTGAATTGTGATGCAAGCTTTAACTACATCTATGTGGGGCGTAGGAATGGTTGTAATGTTGCTATATTTCACTATCTTAGTAGTTATTGAGTTTTAATGTACCAACAATGAAACTGAATGTAGTGGGTCTTATAGTACAAACTATAAGAGTGATGATTATGATGTTGTGTCTTATTGTACAAACAATAAGAATGGTGTTTTGGTTGATCTTATAGTACAAATTATAAGATTTTGATGAATACAAAATGCAGGCACTTGAAACCTGATCTTGCAATAATGATCTGATCGAAATAAGTACAAACACGATTGTAATTAAAATGATATTTATTGTTGGGCCAATTGCCTATTTTATACTTAATATGCTACCTACTTAATGCTTACACGGTATTAATTCATAATAATAAAGTGAGTCAATATTACGTAAATGTAGGCTACATACCTAATGCTTACAATTTATAAATTGATAATAATAAAGTGAGTCGATATACATAAATGTAGGCTAAACACCACATTGTTCGATCGTTGCACTTTTTAGTGGTTTGGTGTTAATGTGGGTTTCGTCGTCATCGTCGTCGTTGATTTTGCTTACAATGTAGGTCAGCAATATTGACAATTTTTTGCGTTGCTTACTTCCCCGCGTTGAATGGGATTGCATTTAACTGTGTTCTCATATTACATTAACGTTGTATTGTGTTCGAGTTTGCGCGTTTGGCGATTGAAGAGATATTTCAAAATCTGATGTAAGATGATTGTAGAGTGCTGATTGACGATGGATGGTAAAACGATTATTTCTCAGGACACAATTATCTTCTATTGATAGAAGGCCGGATCCAGTGAGTTCAATTTGAAGAGGTTTGGTTTTACATACAGCAGTTAGTTAAATGTTGTGAAGGGAAGCTGGGTCCAGATCAGACCATTGCTTGGTTTTAGTACATTGTATGATGGTACAGTATTGTTGTTGAATAGGTTAAATTCGCAATTGTATGCCTGTGAACCAGTGTGGTATTTTGCCTTTCTGTTTGCGCAGAAATATTGCATGCCATTTCCCTTGTCACACTCTCTGAGCCCAGATGCTGTCATTGCAAAGTATTGGTCTCTGTGATGATTTATGGCTAGAATTTCTATTGCCGGATTGATGATCCCAATGGCCATTGAAGTGTGGCCGTGTTGTCTATCTTAATTATAACTAAATCGCCAAATCTGACGTTTTGTTTATTCTGATTACTCGTATATTTGTTTCTTTGTTGTAGTTGATTTAAGTATTCATTTGACCATCGTCTCCAGAATTCATGTTTCAAGTGGCAGATGGAATTCCATCGGTTTCGAAGATTATTTATTTCTGGAGCAGAGTCGGGATCGACTTGAGAAATCAACGGTCGCCAATTAAGAGGTGTCCTGGTGTCAAGGCAGCCAGGTCATTTGGATTGGATGAGAGAGGAGTGAGTGGTCTAGAATTGAGGATGGCTTCGACTTCAGTGACTATGGTTTCCAATTCTTCATGTATAAGTGACGATGTGGAGATTGTTTTGACTAAAAGATGCTTAGCTGATTTGACAGCAGCTTCCTATAAACCACCGATGTGTGGAGCTCTTCGTGGGATGAATTTGAATGTTAATCCCTTGTTGCTGCTTGCCTTGGTTATGGCTTCTTTTGCTTCAAGGGTGTGAAGTACACTATTTAGTTCATGAAGTTGATTATTTGCTCCCACGAAGTTGGTTGCATTGTCACAATAAAGGGTTTGAATTCGTCCACGGGGACTAATAAATCTTCGTAGAGCTCCAATGAATGCTTCTGTTGTTAAATCAGTTACTATTTCTAAATGAACTGCCTTAGTTGCAAAACAACAAAAAAAACTGTTAGGTAAACCTTGTGCGGCTTCTTTCCTCTAGTTTTGTAGTGTACCCACAGGGGGCCACAAAAGTCCACACCAGAATTTAAGAAAGGTCTGTTTCTTGTGACGCGATCAGCTGGAAGATTTCCCATTACTCGAGTCATCAATTGTGGTCTGGTTTTGGTACATCTGATGCAGTTGTGAACTGTGTCGAGCCATAACCTTTCCCTTATTTGGCCAAAATTGCTTCCTTAAAATTGTTAATAATGTTTGTGGTCCACAGTGGTTATGCTCGTCATGTTTCAACTTGAATAGCAATGTTGTGATAAGTTCATTATATGGCACCAGTATGGGGTGTTTCGCATCGAATGCGGCCTCTAGTCTACCTCCAACTCGTAAGATTCCCCTTTCGTCTAAAAAGGGTGCCAAGGTAATCAATGCACTGGATCTGCATAATCCGCTGTGACTCTTAACATCTTGGATTTCATTTCTGAATTCAGATGATTGTATTTGTTTCACGATTGCCATGAGAGCTTCATTGAGTTCCGTCGGGCAATAATGTAGTGTGTTCTACTCGCCCTGTGTCTATTTTCCTGGCTCTATTGGTGAACCGTAGGATGTAGCCCATCGAGTGTTGCTGTTCGATGTTCTATCTGGTGGATCATTTTGCTTGAAGAATTTTGTTGTAATGATACTGCCACTGTGTGTTTTCTTTTTCTCTCTAGATCGGAGGGTATTTCAAGCTTTTTATGAATGGTTGGTGCCATGTTGACTCAATCCCATGCAGGAAGAACGGTCCATAAAACCACATGACATGAAACTAGCTGCCGATATTCCCCGTGATAGAAGGTCTGCAGGATTTTCCTTGGACGGGATGTGACGCCACTGAGCTGCCAATAAACATTCTTGGATATTCGCAACTCGACTAGCTACGAACGTATGGAATGATGATGAAGTAGAATTGATCCATGATAGGACGATTTGTCAATCTGTCCAGAAAAATGTTGGTATGAAGTCGTAAGTCTTCTCTGACTCTTGTTGTGAGTTCGGCTCCGAGCACTGCAGCGCTTAATTCACGTCTAGGAAGGGTTTGTCGTTTAACCGAAGCAATTCGTCATTTGGCACAAAGTAGTCTGACGATTATTTCGGCTGCGAGATTAGACCTAGGGTTTTAATTGTGCAGTTGATTGAATCCCTGAAGTCCAGACTGACCTCTTGGTCCTCAACTGGGATGTCCTTTAGCAAGGATGGATGGTTTGCACACCATTTACGGAGCTTGAGTCCAGCGCTGATGAGTAAAGAAGTAACTTGAGTCTGTGCTTCTTCCGCCAGAGGGATGCTATCTGACCCACTAATGCAGTCGTCGACATAGAAGTCATCTTGAAGTATTCGAGCCCCAGTTGGTTGTGTTATTTTGTTTTGGGTTACTTAGTATTGCAGAGATTTAGTTGCCAAATAAGGTGCGGATGATGTCCCGTAAGTTACTGTTTCTAGCTTATAGTATCTTATCTCTTCTGATGGTTGCCCTCTCCACATGATGAGTTGATAACCCTGATCTTCTTCATGGATTAGAATCTGCCCGTACATCTTCTCAACATCTGCTGTAAATACATATTTGTGCATGTGCAAATGGAGGAGTGTTGATAAAAGTTCACTTTGAACTGTAGGTCCGGTGAGGAGGATGTCATTGAGTGAAAGACCAGATGAAGTTTTTGCGGAAGCGTCAAAGACCACCCGTAGTTTTGTTCTAATGCTATCAGGCTTTAATACGCAATGATGAGGAATGAAGAAGTGTGGTCCTCGAATGCTGTATGGTTTGATTTCTTGTGTCCTAGAGATTCATATTCGTCCATGAACTTGACATAATCTTCTCTTAGTTTAGGATTTTTGTTGAGTCGTCTCTCTAATGATGTAAAACGATTCAAGGCTGTTTGTTTTGAGTCGCCTAAGGCTACGCCATTTTCTCGAAACGGCAATCTAACGACGAAACGTACGCCTTCTGATCTAGACACATTTTGAGTAAAGTGTGACTCACAATATTTTTCTATTGATGTTATGTGTTTGGGTATATTTTCTAAGTTATCAAGCCTCCAAAATCGTTCAATTAATTCATTAGTTGATTCTTCTTCGCAGAATATGCCACAGGTGACTGTATTGTTTGCTGTGTCCTCAACCTTGCACCAATTTGTAGTTGTTCGGGACGAATAAAATGATGATAGAACTCTGCTCCTAGCAAGACATAAACCTTATCGGATCGGTGGAAATTAGGATTTGCCAAGTTGATGTTTTCAGGTATAGCCCAGGTAGAGGTGTCCAGGTTTTGTGTGGGTTGAGGTGATACGATATTTGGTAATATGAAGGCTTCTAGTCTGCAAGCGAAACCACCCATTGCTGAATGAAGCTTGATGTTGACTATGTGTGCCGTGGTTCCTGTTTTTTTGCCGATGCCTTCAATGCATAGAGATGATGGTGTTGGCGATAATGATACACGTTTAATAAGCCTCTCGGTTATAAGGTTTATCTGAGAACCGGAGTCTAAGATGGCTCTAACTTCACATGTTTGTCCGCTATTTGCTGTGATAAAAACCCTTGCGGTGGCCAAAAGAACATATCCTTGTTTGTTGTTTATTTGTTGGATGGTGGCTACAGTAGGAGGTGATGAATCTCCCCGTTCTGATGCCATTGATTTGGTGGATGTAGCACTTGCTACGATGGTTGTAGTTTGAATTGGCTTCTTTTGGTCTGGGTTTAAAGAAGTGCTTCTTTCTAAATGCAATAAGGTATTGTGCTTGCCTGGACATTTAGTGCAGCTACGTGCTAAATATGTTTTTGTGGTGTGATTAGCCTTGAAGCAGTTCACGCATAGATGTCGTTTTTGAGTCCACTTCAGTCTTTCAGCAGCTGACATCTTCAGGAACTTTTCACAATAAAAGATTGGATGGCTCTTATTGCCACATACCTTGCAGTTGTAAGTGTTGGAGGTAGCATGTGGGATACCACTTTGGTTCTCTCTTTTCCCCAACAGCTTCTAAGGCCTCAAAACGGTTCTTTAAGAACTTGAGAAATTGTTTTATTGTTGGAAGTTCTCGAGGGTTTTTGACGGATTGCTCATAGAGTAGATGACTTTGTCGATCTAGTTTCTTCGTTAATAGGTGGATGAGTAGAGGAGCCCATGAGTCTGTATCAATACTGAAAGCCTTCAAGGCTGCTAAAGATTCATGTATGTAGGTAGGTATGTGTATGTAAGTCCGGTATTACACAACGCGTGCTTACCCCTGCGTGATTGAAGTGCGAGAGAGAAAGAAAGAACGAAAAGATGAAACAGAAATAAATCTATCTGGACACGCGTGGGTACGATTTTCCTTGCGTGTTTTTGACGTTTCTCTTTCTACTCTTTCTTTCTTTCATTTAATTTTCGCTGTAGATGAATGAACACCAATCCAAACGGCTGACGTATTTAAATGGAGCAAAGAAAAAACTTCTAAGCTTATTTTAAATTACCAAATAAACCCTATTCTCAACAATCCTTGTCTTTGTCATGCGGAATACCTATATACATAACTTTGCCTTCCATTTTACTTTTAAAAATTATTTTTGGTCAATATCTGCACTGGGCAAGGAAGATAAAATGAAAGACAGCTGTCAAATAAACGCGCAGTACTGGAAATGAGAAAAGGGCTTAGTGTAATAACAGGAGCGTTACCGAATAGAAGTTCAAAAGAAAATAACCAAGAATTGCGCGTTTCAGTCACGCGACGTGTAATACCTGACTATTTAACTGTCTGTGGTTTTGGTTTGGGTGATAGATTTTTATGAAATCAATTTTTTTGTAGGTAGGTACATATGTATGTACTTGTTGATATTAAGATTTTCATTTTGTAATTTTGGTGTATATTTCACTATTTTAATAACTTCAAGTAGATTATGTATATGTGGTACATTTTATTTTTGTAAAGTAGGTTATTAAAAGAAAAAAATGTGTACAACATTTTTAAGTAGCAATGTTGGTAATAAAAAAATATAGTAAAAATAAAATGCACGACTGGATCGCACGTGCTTTCTCTTATTCTCTATCACATTGTATGCAAAAGATTATTAATAGAAACGGACAAATGTTTTTTTAAAGTCGTTTTTTACTTAATATTTCTTAATTTTTTCAAAAAAAGAATTAGGATGACAATTTTAAATATTTAATAATATAAACTTAAAACCAACATTTCAGAAAAAAATCGTCCAGCTGTTTTCAAAATATTGAATTTTCAAAAAAAAACTGTTTTTCGAAAATTTTGAAATGCAGTAGATATTATTTGGATTTGAAGAACCTCCAGTATAAAAATGTTGATCGAAATGGTTTTATGGGAGGTACCGTTAATAACAAAATACTTAAACAAATTTGTTGACAAAAATATAGACCACACCTAAATTAGGACACATATTTTTTATGAAAACCGTAAAAGCCGTTTACGAGATATTTAAGATGGTAGAAAAATTTGTATGGCAAGTAAGCTAAATCAACGATTCAAAAAAAATTAGTTCAGCCGCTTAGGTGGGTCTGCTTTAGGATCGTTCCACAGACAGGCAGATAGAATTGCGGGACGGAATTGATGTTGTCTATCATTTTTATGTCAAGTTTGATTAATATCTCAAGTTCGATTTTTTCCAAATGCAAAACTTGCCCATACATACAGTACATATGTACCTATATATAACCCAAGTAAAATTTTATTTCAATGTTTTTTTTAAACATTTTCAAGTAAAAATTTTGAACGATAAAATCTGAAGTACATTTTTCTTAAACTTGTTCCCGTCAATTTGTTAGTTTAGTTGTGGGTATAATTATTGGACTTTGAAAACAAAAAAGTTTAAAAATAAAGTAACAAGTAGGTATGAAATATTTCATAATGAAAAAAACTAAATAAAAAATCAATTTCTGAATTCTTAATATTTTTATGTATAATAATTTCAAAACGTTTCTAGGACAAAAATTTAAAACGCCAGTTTAAAGTTATTTTTAATACACATATAAAAAATTAATTTCTTAATAATACAGTTAACCGTTTTTGAAAAATTAAGAATCCAAAAAAAAAACATTTTCTTGAAAATGTAAATAGGTATGCAGTATTAGGCCCAATTCCTAAACGCAAAATTTGCAAAGCAAGTCTCGTGCTAAGCAAATGCACGAACCCGATAGTAAAGTGCGCAACACAAGTTTAAAACTTGCACAATTGCATTGAAGTTTGAGCAAGAAAAAAGAATGCACTGCGTTTTGGGATAGTGTGCTGAGCAGAGATTTTTCTGTTTGCTTTTAGGGACAGTTGGCTTAGCATATCTTGCGCCAGATTGCGCTTAGGAATTTGCCCTTACTTTGATATTTTTTTTCTTAACGGTTTCTTAACAGTTGTATGTCAGGTAACCGTTGTTTTGTTTTACGAGAGCAATTTTTTAAGTAGGTATTTAATATAATGTCAAAACTACTAAACTTTAAAAATAAAGTTGTGACTAACAAAGAGAAAGTTCAAAATGAAACAAAAGAAACAAATTTTAAATAATTTTATTAAAAAAATATTTAAATAGTTTTTTTTTTCAATTTTATAATTTCATAATTACACAACTGGAGACATTAAACCCAAAATAAAACTATTGTACAGTTTCGAAGAAACGGATAAGTCATTTTCAAAATATTGATTTCTTGTGAAAAAAACAATAATTAAAAAAAATGTACAACTTTTTAGGAGATTTTCCATAAAAATTAAAAATCGAGTGAACCGTTTTCCAGAAAATCGAAAACAAAAAAAATGTTCTATTAGAGTTACCAAAAATAACCATTTTTTTTAAATTGCGTAAAAGTACGTTTTCTCTTCATCAATTTACTGATTTTTTAAAAATAAAAATGGTTGTAGCCGTTTCTGAGAAAAATAAGGTTTAACTTTTCACCAAAAAGTTCATAGAAAAATAAAAAAAAAACTTGTGCACATTTTACTCAAACCCCAATATGTGCTATATTTGAAGAAAATTCTTCAATCCATTTAGGCTGTAGGCTCGCGGACAAATAGAATTGTGACTCACTTTTTTCTTCTTCGCTATCATCGTAATGAAAAATTTTATCAAAATTTTTTTACGAATCCAAACATTGCCATATTATTATATATTACCACCATAATTATAACGAAAGTAAAAATAAGGTGTTTTTTTATAATGCAATTCTATATACTACTGAAATTACTCAACCAAGTAGAAGACTTAGCATTATATTTAATTGGACTTGTTGAATTATTGCTTCAAAATAGCTTTTAACGGCCTTTAGTCCACAAAATTTGCGTTTCATCCCGGAAATCTCACTTGGACTCATCAGTTGGTTAGTGAGCGCCTTACCAATACGAATTTTAATTAAGTTCAGTTCAACTTACTTGCAATTTTTGACAAAAAAGCAACGTGAACTATATCCAACAAGATTAAAATTTTAATCATTAAAATTTTAAGATTTTGTCCTTTGCCGGACATAGTTAAAAAGAAGGTGTTTTTTTATAATACAATTCTATATACTACTGAAATTACTCAGCCAAGTAGAAGACTTAGTATTATATTTAATTGGACTTGTTGAATTATTGATTCAAAATAGCTTTTAACGGCCTTTAGTCCACAAAATTTGCGTTCCATCCCGGCAATCTCACTTGGACTCATCAGTTGGTTAGTGAGGGCCTTACCAATATGCAATTTTTGTTAAGTTCAGTTCAACTTACTTGCATTTTTTGACAAAAAAGCAATGTGAGCTATATCCAACAATATTAAAATTTTAATCATTAAAATTGGAAGATTTTGTCCTTGGCCGGACATAGTTAATAAGAAGGTGTTTTTTTTATAATACAATTCTATATACTACTGAAATTCCTCAGCTAAGTAGAACACTTAGCATTATATTTAATTGGACTTGTTGAATTATTGATTCAAAATAGCTTTTAACGGCCTTTAGTCCACAAAAGGCCAAAATCTTCCAATTTTAATGATTAAAATTTTATTCTTGTTGGATATAGTTCACATTGCTTTTTTGTCAAAAAATGCAAGTAAGTTGAACTAAACTTAACAAAAATTGCGTATTGGTAAGGAGCCCACTAACCAACTGATGAGTCCAAGTGAGATTGCCGGGATGAAACGCAAATTTTGTGGACTAAAGGCCGTTAAAAGCTATTTTGAATCGAAACTAAAAATATTAAAAATAGAACTAAAATCAATTCCCATTTTTTTATTAAAAAAACTTTGAATAAGAGTCTTACCAAAATTTTGTTAACATTGCTTTTAACGGTGCCAATCATTAAACAGTTTTTTTTTATTTTCGACTTTCTCATTAACGGTTTTACCGATATTTATACAATGTTTCATACAAATAAACCTTCAAATTCTAAAGAATACTGCATATTAAATTTTTGGAAAATAAAATCAATATTTTTGAAAACTCAATATTGCAAAAACTTGTGGACGAATACCGATATTATTTTAGGAACATTTTACAAAATTTGTATATATATAAAAAAAAATAAAAATGACAGAGAATATATTTCGCTGTACCTATCTACTAAGAATATTGTGGTTACAATGTCAGCGAACATAAATCTAATTTAAATTTCATGACAAAGCCCTAATTTCAATTTTGAAAAGCTGATTTTTTCTTGCGATTAAAGGGATTATAAGGCAAGTTATGTATTCATAAAAAGAAATTCTATCAATCAAACATGACATTGCATAGAGAATAAAAAAACTGATCGACAAAAAATGTCTGTCTGTCCGTCTGCAATTTCTGCCTTTCTCGGTAGCGCTTTTTTGGATGTATGTCAAATTTTTTATTTGAAAAGAGCTAGGCCGTCTAATTCATTCTCCATACCTATCAATATTTTGAATAACTTTTCTTCTAATTAAAATTAGGTTTTGATTTTTTTGTTTGGAACAAAAATTATCAAGAAACTAGTCAAACATTTTTTAATTTTATAAGTTTTTTTTAAAATCTGCATACCTACCTACCAAAATTAAAAACTATTTCATCAAAATCCGTCCAACAATTTTCGAGATACTTTTTTATAAAATTTTAATTGATCCGTGGCATATAATAGTGTCCTTATTGATCTTTTAGAAAAACCGATCAAAGTGATGGTTATGGCAGTTTTTTATAAGTTTACAAACCGATTGGTATTTGGACAATTTTGTTTCGGTAGATAAGTAGGTATATTCATATTTGTCCAAGATTGCATCATCGGTTAAATATACCTATGCCTACCTATATCTTTAAAAACCGCATACCATATAAGGTCATATGCCTACACCTACAACTTTCACTTTATTTATACCTATAAATATGTATATATTTACAAACCTATGTTTCATCTATGTAGGTACATATCACCCTCCAAATTTACCTACATAATTAAAATCCATTTAAATATATATGTATACCTATTTGTAGGTAGATACCTATGTAACTATGTATCTTGAATCATGCATTCGACAATTTATTATACTTTACACTAAGAGCCCAGGTAATCTTACCTACAACGGCATTAAATCTACCTTATGATAACTAGACTACGTAGGTACCAACTAAGTAGCGTCCGTGTTTAGCTACATTTAAGTTGTTAGCTACAGGGGAAAGTTCATACGATCCAGTCGTCCATATAACTTAAACTATTTTTCAAAGTTGTTTTAAAAAACATACATATCTACCTACTTCATGTATGTATATACTAATTTTATTTTAACAAAATAGGTACGTATGTACATAATACTTATCCCACAAAATAAAACATTCTTTAAATTAATTATTTCGCTGGGACATGTTTTTTTTTTCTATCACCACAAATGGTCATACCTACCCACAGAGAAAAAAATACAAATCAGTCATACCCACCAACAAAAAAAATTTTCCACACTATCAAAGTTTTCGTTACTATTTTTCAGTTTATTGTTTTGTAGGTATTCTATACAAAATTGTTTGTTTTTTGAAGTGAAACTTCCTTACCTGGGGTAAAAATTTTCCATGCAATGGCAGCCATGCAACGGAAACGGCAAATGCAGTAATGGTACACGTACGAAAAATTCCTACATTGGAAAAAAATATTTTTTTTTTCTCACAACAGGCCCTAAGACATACATATATATTATTATGTATATCCCAAAATGTTTTCTTCGTAAAAATGTTCACACTTACCCTTAATGAGTTCTGTATTTTGTTACCATCTTAGATGCCCTCTCGTAGCAAATTAACTTGCAACCAATTTGCAAAACTTGACAATTCTTTTATATGTACTACGTTTATTAAAATAGTAAGTGAAAATTGAAAATTAAAGCAAATCAAAATTAAATCAAAACATAATTTTGTATTTACTTTGTGGATTTTATAGGTGTTAGGATAAGATTCATCAAGTAGGGATTTTTTGTGTATAAGGTAGGGAAGTTCTTTTTTTCCATGAAAATCACAGGGCAAATGTCATTATATTTTAAAATACACAAAAAAACACAAACAATCTATTTCTTAAATTTTTTTTTAAAACAACAAACACTATTCGAAATATCACTTGGAACTTTATAAATTTTATTTTTTCATTATTAACTACTCGTATTATTAAAATGAAAAAACTAACTCGATTTGACAACAATTCAAAACAAAATAATCGTAGACCAGTACTACAAAGATTTCTAATCCGCTGTCAAATCAGAAACCATGTATTTATAAGAATTGTTTATTCTTTAAACACAATGGTTGTGATAAGGGCGGTTGACATTCTCAAATATGCTGTACAAGCATGGCTTGATGATGTTCAATGGATTGAAGCCATTTGTTTTCACATTTATCAAACAGACTGTCAAACATTAGTTCTCTTTAGAATTTTGACCATTGCGGACGTTTTAATTGCAGCTCTTGTAATTGATCCAATTTAGAAGATGGAGAGTAAGAAGAAAAAAATGCAACAACATAAGAAGAAACTAATTTGGACTAAGTCAAAACGTCAAAAATTTTCTTCGTTTAATTTGTTGGACTGTTTTTTAGTTTTGTTTTTATAAAATTCACTTTTAATTTTCCATGTCTTTGGTAAACCCTGATATAATTCAAACAAATCTCTCCAAAATTCGGAATTACCGCTTACAGCCATTTTTCTTTTTTCTCTTTTCGTTTGCAAACCTGTGCGCAGGTTGACAACTTTTTTCAGAATGAAATTTCCTACTGGCTTGACAAGCATGTATTCATTTTCCTTAAACACACAACATGTGTGTTAAGCCAGCAACATATCAAACAATTTTGAAATCCATCCAACATTCTTGACAAGCCGTCGAGTCAATCAAACCATGCTTATCCAGCATGAATCAAAGAAAACAAGATTACGACATTTCTTTGTTTTTCTTATTTTATTGACGACACCAGAGATTACAAATCTGCAAATTGTTGTTGTTTGTGGATTAATGGATTTCGATCTCTTATTACGTCAATAAAATAAGACAAAAAAGAAGTTTCGTAATCTTGTTTACTTTCATTCATGCCTGTCCAGCATATTTGAGAATGTGAAACCCCCCTATACGAAAACGATACGAGAGTTTGGCCGCGACTCCATTAGAAATATTTATATCGAACATTATTTCAGACAGTACTACTAAAAGTTTATATTTCTTTGCTATGTGCGCAAAATAAATCGTGAAATTTCATTCCTCTCCAAGAAGCGCTAAGCGCTTTATGTACTTTAGAATAGTTAAAATCTGTCTCATCTGCACAATTTATGTGGGATTTCATGATACGTCAAATTTTATTTCTCCGTTTATATTTTCTGAGAAGACAAGAAATAAATACACATCTTATGTATAAAAATAAAAAAAAATCCAGACATAAGGGGCCTCCGCAAGAAATATTGACTACATGATACATTTCTTTCAATCATCTATTTCAAGTGGAGGCCTAGGGTTAAGGAGTTCTTATTTAAATAAGTGTCAAACCATGAATAAAAGATAACAAGATTACGACAGTTCTTTTTTGTCTTACTTAATTGCCATCACATGTGAAACACACATCTGGAAATTGTTGTTTCTACCATGTGGATTAATGGATTTTTTTCTCGTGTGACGTCAATGAAATAAGACAAAATAGAAGTGTCGTAACCTTGTTTTATTGATTCATTATTTGTATTTATCCGCATTAGGCGTTTTTCTTTTTTAGTTCAGAGCAGAGTCTGAGTTGTCAAAAAATTTGTTTGTGTTTCTTTTTAACTCGGAGCATGCAGAGCTCCAAATGTGTGTTTCTTTTTTCGTTGTGAACATGTGGAGATCGCACTCGACGTTCTCGAACATAATTGACTGATCATGTGAGTAAATTGCTGAACGCACCAAATGCCATGTGTGCTACGAAGGAAAATGTGAAGAAAAAGAAATTAGATACATAATTTGGCGAAAGAAGTAGATCGCTTGTTTATTTTCTGTATCTGTTGTGTATCAGTGTACAAAAAACGGAGTTATTGCTTTTTATGGTTAAAAATAAAAATGTATTCTGATTTGTGTAGTTCAAGTGTGTTTAAAAAACATATCAGTGTTCAGAGCTCGCTCTGTTCGGAACAGGCTCAGTGCATAATCTATGTGTTCGAACTCTGTTCAATGTTCTGCTCTGAACGAAAAAAGAAAAACGCATATTATGCGACCCGCTAACGATTTATTTTGTTGGTACGTATGTGGATTCTCATTCTGTTGGTATAGCTACATGAATTTGGTGTGTATATTCAATGTCAAATTCTTTTTTTTTTGTTGTTGCTTTGTTTGTTTTTGACTCAATTTTTGTTGTATGTGTGATTGCGATTTTGTGTTGGCAGTTTTGTTGATGTTCATATACATTTAACATTAGTGTACATATATTGTGCTGTATTAATGTGTGTGATGTTTAAGTCGATGGCACAAATAAGCCTTACTAAGATTGGAGACCTTCGTACGTGTCATCCCGCACAACCCATTTGTGTATATTGTTGTATTTGTACATTTGACACTCTATCGATGAATAGATGTGAAAGTGAAAATCAAAACAAAAATAAATTACTAGGGCTGTGTTATCTATGTGTCTATAGGAAGAGGAACAGAAAAGATTCTTGTGTGCGTTTTTATCAATATGCCTATTCCCAGCAAACATTTATCTGAAGGTTCAGATTCTAATCACCAAAAATGAAGAATAATATTCAGGAAACCTTCAGTTTTTTAATGAATTATGAATATATACAAAGATCCTACAAATTCTTACCAGAGAGACACAAAGATATATGTATTCTGTGTCAAAAAAAACAACACTCAGATTTTGTTGTTGGATCCTTCATATGGAGATCTTTTTTTGTTCATCATTTTATTTTTCATTTTACCAAGGGGTAATGATGACGGGTCATTGTAATGACAAAAGTTTCGTTTGCATAGTCGATTACCAGTTCGAAAAGTTTTTCGAAAGATCGGTTTAGATAGGTATATAACCATCAGCTTGTGTTTTAATAGTAAATGGGTACATACTTACTTAACAAAAAATATATATAAAAAAGAAAATGATAAAACATAAAGGTATGTAAAAAATGGTGTTAAATTTTCTTAGAAAATTAAAAATCATTTCTTTAATTATAGCATCGTGTAACAATTAAGAAGTCCTGGAAGCTATAAAAGCCAAACAAGAGGCAAATTAAAAAATGTTCCAGAGGCTCACCGATGAAATATTCAATCATAAATGAATCAGAAATAATGAATTCACTTATGATGCAATTTGAATCCTTTTACCTGGGCACTTAGACACCGATTTGACTCATTTTATGGATTCATTATGGATCTGAAAATTCTGCAATTAAATGAACGTATATAACCGTTCCATATATTCCTTTAAATGATTTATCCCTGAACCTTTTCTGAATCGCAAAAATGATTCCTGTACGATTAATTAAAGTGAAGGTATATACTTGAACTCTTTCACTTAATTGAATTTTATTGGAATTATTTTTATGATTTAGAAAAGATTCAGGCATTAATCATTTAAATGAATATATGGAGCTCTTATATACATTCATTTTAATGACGAATTTTCAGATCATAAATGAATCATTACAATGATTCAAATTGGTGTCTAAGAGCCCAGGTAAAAGGATTCAAATTGCATAAAAAGTGAATTCTTTTTCGGCCGGTTTCTTCACTTCTATGAATTAATTATCGTTCATTTCTGAATTGAAATGTTTACTGGGTTGGAAGAGGAACGCTAGTTACTTGTGTGCGTGTTTCAGCTTTTAGGCAAATGTCAAAAGACAGCAGAGGTTTCGGGTCTTTCCCTTATTAGCTTATGGTCGATGGTCTCGTTGCCAAAGCTTCAGTAGGTATTTCGTATAGTAGTATATTGTATGTAATGTAAAATTACTGAACCATGAATCAAAGTTCGAACGACACGCGACGGTGTCGTTTGTATAATTGGAAGATAGGGTAGTTATGGGCGATGTATTAATGCTTGTTCGGGGTTGGTATCAATAATGTCAACTAAATTGTTCTTTCACCGGTTTCTATGAAATTGCAATATGTTTTAGCTGACATAGAATTATGAAAGAACAATTTGTTTTAAGTTAGGGAAGTTTCACTTCTGGCGCGTGTACATAAGTACACACTCTTTTTTTCTTTATGTAGGTATGCAGAGATTTAAGTTGTTAGCTACAGGAGCAAGTTCATACAATGTAGTCGTGCATTTTATTGAAATTATTTTCCAACGTTCTTTTAGAAGACATACATATGTACCCACATTAATGTATGTAGGTACTTATTTTATTTGAACAAAATAGGTACCTACATAATACCTATCCCACAAAAAAAAAACATTCCTCAAATTAATTATTTTGTTGTAGCATGTTTGTTTTTCTATCGCCACAAATCGTCGTACCCCCAGAGAAAAAAATACAAATCGTTCATACCTACCTATAAAAAAAACTTCCACACTATCAAAGTTCTCGTTTCTATTTCTTCAGTTTATTGTGTTCTATATAAAATTGTGTTTTTTCTCTCACTCCAACAGCATTCCCATTCTTTAATTTGTTATGGCATTAGTATACATAAATAAAAAGCCAATCGTATTTTCTTATTTATTAATAAAAATTATAAATACTTCTTACTTATTTGGATCTTTTTATAGGAAACAATTTTATATTAATATGTTTGACAAGTTTTATTTATATTTTTCAAAGAGATATAAACTATTATTAAAGCAAAGTAAAAAGTAGTTTAAAACAAAGTAAATTTATAGTAGACAGTTTGTAATGAGTGTGGTTAGCACTTTAAATTTAGATTTTATTAGTTTATGAGTATCTATGTACTTGTTAGTTTCATCACTCAGCTGAGTAATATAATTTTAAAATACTTCAGATATTAAGTCAACTAAATTAATTGTTTTATTTTCATTATTCAATCAATTGTTTGTTCTGAACTTGTAAAGAACTTTAATAAACATTCTTTTATGATTCTTTTATTGCTTTGATTACAGAATAAGCAAGACTTATTACATGGTGTCAGAAGGGAAACGAATAAACGCATAAATAAATTAAATTTAACGGAAATAAAATGGCGAATATTGAACGTGCGATAGCAGAACTGAATTGTTGCAATCTTGTGAATGATTGGCCCAACTGGAAACACAATTTTAATGTGTACATGATAGCGAATGGAAAATCAGATGCCCCGGAAGCAACCAAAATTGCAATATTTATTTGGTTAATGGGCACAAATGGTGCCAATATTTACAACGCACTGTTTCCAAATTATGGTACGAGAAATTCTTTGCTTGGAACTGTACAAGCTGGTGATGCAGTTATTCAGCGCTCATTGGATGACGTTATGAATAAGTTTGATGAACATTGTATGCCTCAACGAAACATCGCAATGGAATCATACAAATTCAACATGATTGGTCAAAAAAAAACGCCAAACGAAACTGAATTGCGCACACAGATTCGTCAATGTGATTATAAATGTAAATGTGGTGCATCCTATGAAAACCGTTTGTTACGAGATAAGATCATTGTCGGAGTTCACGGCAAAAAATTGCAACTGAAGCTTCTAGACGGTAGTGATGAAGAGAGCTACTATAAACAAAAGCATTCTGGATCGTAAAGTTGTTGTTGATACAATAATCAATAAGGTCGCAGATGTATCCATTAATGCAATAAACCGTTTCTGTTTTAATTGCGGTATGCCATGGAAGTTTGGACATATGAATCAATGCAAAGCAAAAGATGTTATCTGTCGCTCCTGCTCTAATAAAGGTCATTTCCAAAAGATGTGCCGGGGATCAAAGTTGAAAGTACAAGAAGCCGATACTAGCAAGAAAAGTGTAGCTGGACTTAGCTGGAGTGATTTGCAAGGTAGTATTAAAAATTTTTGTCAATTAGGTAGTTTAAATAGTTCAACAAACTCAAAAATTCATAGGATAAATACAAAATCTAGTCATATGGGTTGGACCAAGGATTATGTTATTGGAAATAAAGTCGGAGAATTTAAATTGGATACTGGTGCTGATATTAATTGCATTTCATTAAAATTTATTTAAAACATGAAAGTTAAATTTAACAATCAGCACAATGATTTTTCTGTTTTTGATTATAATAGTAATAAACTTAAAATTTTTGGTGTTGTTGAACTAAAATGTTTGGATTTAGCATTAAAATCGGAAAATACTGCTCAATTTTTGGTTGTTGATGACAAATCTGAGCCCATTGTCGGATTAGAAACTTGTATAAGATTCGAATTAGTCAACCGCTTAGATATTAGTAGTGTTGTATGCACAGAATCAAAAGAATCACTCATGAATGAGTACAGTGATGTTTTTCAAGGAATAGGTAAATTTCCAGGAACTTTTTCAATAAAACTGAAAGAGAATTCAGAACCAATTCTTCACTATAAAAAAAGAATTCCAATCTCACTAATTGATAGATTAAAATTAGAACTTGAGTCAATGGTGTAGGAGAAATCATTTCACCTGTTGACTACCCAACTGACTGCGTAAATAACTTACAAATAGTTGAGAAGTCAAATGGTCGTCTTCGAATTTGCTTGGACCCAAAACCACTTAATGAATGTATTAAACGTGAGCATTTTTTAATTCCAACAATTGATTATTTAACGTCTAAATTGGCAAACAAACGCATTTTCTCTGTTTTTGACTTGATAAGTGGATTTTGGCATATGGAACTAGATAAGGCGAGCTCAGAACTAACAACTTTTATGACTCCATTTGGTAGACTTAGATTCAATCGGGTGCCATTGGGTCTGAACTGTGCACCGGAAATGTTTCAGCGTAAGATGGTGCAAATTGTCGGAGATATACCGGGAGTCATAGTGTATTTTGATGACCTAGTTTTGTGTGGAGAGAATGAAGAAAATCACGACTGCATTTTGAATTTAGTGATGGAAAGAGCTAAAAAAAATAATATAAAATTTAATCCGGAAAAAATCCAATATCGTCAAAGAGAAGTAAAATTTATGGGCAACATTTTATTAGAGGGAAAAATGAAAGCCCACTCAAAATATCGGGATGCAATTTTGAAAATTAAAACTCCAGAAAATAAGGCAGATGTTTTAAGATTTATGGGTCTTTTTAAGTATTTAGCTAGATTCATTCCAAATTTGTCAAAGGAAAAGGCGGAATTGCGAAATTTAACAAGAAATGATGTTGATTTGGAGTAGACTGAGAAACACGATAAGGAATTTAAAAACTTGTTGAGCATTGTAACTTCGGAGCCAGTCTTGGCTATATATGATCCAAAACAACCAGCTACGATTCAAACCGATGCATCTAAAGATGGGTTGGAATGTGTTATATTTCAAAATGAACACCCAGTAGCGTTTGCTTCTCGAAGACTAAGTAAAAGCGAACAAAAGTAGGCCCAAATTGAAAAGGAATTGTTAGCCATTGTATTTGCATGTCAAAAGTTTCATACGAATATATTCTTATATGGACGTGAGTTTAGTGATGAAAGTGATCATAAGCCATTGGAGACATTGGTCAAGCGTGATTTTGATGATGTAACAACACGTCTTCAACGCATGTTCATGTTTCTTCTTAAATATCCGCAAATGACCATTGCTTATAAACCTGGTAAGGAAATGTTAGTGGCTGATTACCTACCAAGAGCACAACTCCCGAAAGTATCAGAAATTGATGGTCTGTCGGGAATCGTTCATTCAATAACAAACTCCGTCTGTTTCACCGAAAAAAACTATAATTTTTATAAAACAATATTGAACTACGATGAAAAATATATGAGAATTCATAAATTTGTTGAAACAGGTTGACCACGTCATCATCAGCTTGATGAACTTAGTCAACATTTTTATAAATTAAAATCGGAACTTCATGTAGAAAATGGTTTGTTGTTATTGAACCACAGACTCGTCATACCAACGGAATTGCAAAGAAAAATATCTATTTGGTTACACCAACCACACCTCGGAATCGAAAAAACTCTTGCGCGTGGTAGAATGTTATATTATTGGCCCGGAATGAATGCTCAAATGAGGGAATTAGTCTCTTCATGCAAAGTTTGTGAAAAATAAAAACGAAATATGCCATTGGTTCAGGAAGAAATCCCTAAATATCCATTTCAAATTGTTGCAATGGACTTATTTGAATATGCGGGTAGAGATTACATTGCATTAATCGATTCCCACTCAAATTATTTAGCCGCCACTAGTATCCAAAATAAGACATCAAAACACATCATCGATGTTATTACCAGTATTTTTGACAAAATTGGATATCCAGCCGTTGTCAAATATGACAATAGCCCTTTTAATTCAGCTGAATTTGAAAGATTCTCAATTGAATGTAACATTCAAATTAAATTTTCAAGTCCTAGATATCCACAGAGTAACGGGTTAGCTGAAAAAGTTGTCGCCATTGCTAAGAACATTCTTAAAAGGTGTTATGAAGTGAATGAAGTAAATAAGTTTCAGTATCGCCTTCTAGAATATAATACAACACCTTTAGCAAGCATGCAACTTACCCCTTCAGAATTATTCTTTGGAAGGCTTGTAAAGACAAGATTGCTAGTCTCAGACTCACTTGTAGTCAGAAATAATATTAATGAATCAGAAATAAATGAAAAAATTAAACACAAAAAAGAAAAGCAAAAATACTATTATGATCGAAACGCGAAATCATTACCGGTATTAGATGTGGGTGATTTAGTTATATTTAAAAAAACAGGAAAAGAATGGCACTATGGACAAATTGTTAAAATTGTAAATAAGAGTTCATACATAATTAAAGATAGCTTTAATAATCATTTTAGACATAATAGGAGATTTATTGTTAAGACTTTAAATGAAGATTTTAGTGCTAGTGATTTAGTTTTTGAAGAAAATACAAACTCAAGGGAAATTCAAATAATGAATCCAACCCAAATTACTCGAAATGAAACCAATGTAAACGCAAATAATCAACCCGAGATGGATGATCCAATAACTTGTAATATAAATAATTGTAATGTCAATGAATCTTTGTCCCCGGTTATAATTGATGATGCTTTAGCTTTAAGAGAAAATACAATAACCGATACATCTGGTTCAGAAGCAATATCGAGAGAGTCAGTTGAAACACCCACAGGACAACTTAGAACTAGAAGTGGTCGAATTGTAAAAACTCCACAGAGGTTTGGTATAGATTATGGTATTGAAACTTGGTCTAAGCGTAAAAAGTAAATTTGTTGTAAAAAAAAGCGTGTAATGAGTGTGGTTAGCACTTTAAATTTAGATTTTATTAGTTTATGAGTATCTACTTGCCAGTTTCATCACTCAGCTGAGTAATACAAGTTTAAGATACTTTAGATATTAAGTCAACTAAATTGATTGTTTTAATTGAAGAAAACGCAAACAATATGTTTATATTATTTTTGTTTTTGTGGACTGTGTGCATTTAAAGCCAATTGAATGAATTTGTGACCTTTAGTCCAAAATGCGTTTCGCCCAGGTACTACAGCAGGACTCATCAGTTAGATGCTGTAGTACCTTTCTAAGACGCATTATTTTTTGATCGATGTTTACCGACTTTAATAAAACCTACAGCGATTACTCACTGTAAATTATATTTTTCTAGGGGAATTTGGTTAGATTCATGCACCTAGAATTATGATTTGCCCGTGGTCTGGCCAGTGAATTAATTGAAGAAAACGCAAACAATATGGTTATATTATTTTTGTTTTTGTTTTAGTGGACTGTGTGGATTTAAAGCCAATTGAATGAATTTGTGACCTTTAGTCCAAAATGCTTTTCGCCCAGGTACTACAGCTGGGCTCATCAGTTAGATGCTGTAGTACCTTTCTAAGACGCATTATTTTTTGATCGATGTTTACCGACTTTAATAAAACTTACAGCGATTACTCACTGTAAATTATATTTTTCTAGGGGAATTTGGTTAGATTCATGCACCTATAATTATGTTTTGCCCGTGGTCTGGCCAGTGAACTAATTGAAGAAAACGCAAGCAATATGTTGGCCAGACCACGGGCAAAACATAATTCTAGGTGCATGAATCTAACCAAATTCCCCTAGAAAAATATAATTTACAGTGAGTAATCGCTGTAAGTTTTGATGAGCCCAGCTGTAGTACCTGGGCGAAACGCATTTTGGACTAAAGGTCACAAATTCATTCAATTAATTGTTTTATTTTTATTATTCAATCAATTGTTTGTTCTGAACTTGTAAAGAACTTTAATAAACATTCTTTTATAATTCTTTTATTGCTCTAATTACAGAATAAGCAAGACTTATTACACAGTTACATGAACATATTGATTGACTCGATAAAGAAATTAATTTTAGAATTTTAACATTAAATTTATAAAATTCAATTACTAAAGCAAGAAGAAAAATTAGTTAAATATGGAACTAATATTTAAAATATAAAAATCACGCTAATAATGTATTCGGAATGTCGAAATTTTGATCAGATGAATTGGAATCAGTTCAGAATTTTCAGAATGTTGGAAATATTCTTTATTTTCGGAATATTCAGAATTTCCGAAAATTTCAATGTTTTCAAGAGGCTGAACCAAGACTTCATATTCTCTTATTTTATAACTGTCTTGAAGCTGTGTTAATATTGTAGGTGACGAAACTTCAATATTTTTTGAACTACACCATTCAAGTAATTCGTTTTTATTTAGGCGTTGTAGCATATTCGGAATATTTGATTTCTTTTTTTTCTTCAACTTTTATTGCTAAATCTTTAATATTGGCTCATAATATCGGAATGTTGACCATATGCTTAAACGGAGTCGGAATTGACGGATTTAACGGAATTTAAAGAATCGGAATTATTACCCAATGTAATCGATAAGCGCCCGTTGTTAGTTAATTCTTCGGAATTATCCACACGATGAAAAAATCAGCAACAGAATCCGTTTTTATTAAACGGCGAAATGATTTAAAGCGCCAGACTTCATCACTTACCACAGAATCCAAAACACGTGCAAAATTTGCCAGTCTCTTGCGGACATCATAAGTTTCATCTTCAGCAAATATAATTATGGAATGTCGAATATCTTCATAAGTAAAAAAATTCTGATTTGAATTAAATTCATGTTGCAATTGTTTTAAACGGCGACTTTTTCCCAAAATTTTTAACTGAACATTTATACAAGCTTCTTCTTCCACTAAATGTTCATGTCCATTAATAGATGCATTTTCGAGTTCGGTTTGTGGGACTGACTCTTCTTATTATAATGCAGTTTACGCAATTGCGTTAATGGTGCTGTTGGTGAACATTCAACTTCCTGCTCTTGGAGCCAAACTGGCAATTCAGACCTATTCATTTTAAAATTCGTTCAAAAATCAATAATATTTGCGGATATCCCACTTCTGAAGTTGTTATGGCATTGGTATAAATAAAAACCAATCGTATTTTTTTTTATTTATTAATAAAAATTATAAATACTTCTTATGTATTTGGATCTTTTTATATGAATGAATTTTATATTAATATGTTTGACAAGTTTTATGTATATTTATCAAAGAGATATAAGCTATTATTAAAGCAAAGTTAAAAGTAGTTTAAAACAAAGTAAATTTATATTAGGCAGTTACATGATATATTCTTACAAATTATTATTATTATTCTTACTTCATACGAATATTCTTATCTTATTCCTTCATTGTACACATATCCTCATTTCGCCCATAACTCTACCGAGCAATGGTCGGCTGATAACTCTAGGTGCCGCTTCGTTCGTTTGTCTTCATGATATAACTATGGGAATGTATATACAAAGCTTCAAAGTAGAAGATTGTCAAAAAACAAACCTTATTTCATAGAACGCGCCCATTCGAATGTCATTTCCTTCATTGATATTCAACAACAAAAAAAAACCTGTCCAGCATAATTTAACTTGTTTTTGTCTGGTGAAATTAGTCGTTGCCTTCGACTTCTGTTTTGTTTATAAGAATATATAAAATAAAAGATGCAATAAAGCTACAATGACCAAAGCGGTGCCTCGAATTTGTAATGGAAAATGTTTTTGCGACGAGTTGCAATCTCATAACCGATGTGGATAGTGAGGCTTGTCTTCGAGTGTTTGTTTTTTTTTAGATTGACAGGGAATCCATTAGCTGGATGGGTTGGTCACATAAAGGTGCAAATATTGTTAATTCAGCAACTTGGTTTTTCATTTTCCTTCTAGACTATCGACCTCGTGTATTGGCCAGATTTCATGCGCCAGGAAGATTATTACTGCTTGAATTTTGAAGGATAAAATGTTGGGGTAACAATATTTTTAAGTTATTAGTCATTTTTATTTATTGAAATTAAATTTCTTCACTGCACCGAAATTATTATTCTTCTTTCCAATTATTATTTTGTTTTATAGTGCGTTTTCATTAGAGCTCAAATTAAAAAATTTGGCAAATTATAGAAAAAGTGTTTTCAATACAAAATATCTCATTTCGTTTGACATCTGGTTGAATTTGGCTGAATTTCATTTGGCAGTTCTTTGACATTTAAAATTTAATTAAATAACTCATAAAATTATAAAATTACTAAAACCTTTAAATAGATGTCCTTTATTGGTTAATGAAAATGAAATTTACAAAAAATATTGACTACGAAACGATATGTGAGCGATTACAGGTAATTCAAAAATAAACACATTAATGGTTTTTATATTTTTACCTTTTGCAGGAACGATATTGGCGCCACAAAGTTACCTCACCATGAATACAAGACGCAGTTGCTAATGCACAGATGGCGTTATCCCAGTTTATCAATTCACGGAATTGATGGTGCATTTTACGAACATGGTTAGAAAATAGTTATTCCAGCAAATGTGATAGGTGAATTTTAGATGCGTTTAGTGCCTAATCAAGAACCCGATCAAGTTACTCAATGTGTCATTAATTACTTAAATGCTATATAGGCGGAGCGTTGATCACCAAACTAATTAAAAGTTGAGCTCGTAGGAGGTGCAAAGCCACGGATTGAAAACCCCGATCCTCTGCATTACGAGGTTGCAAAAAAGCCGTCAAGCATGTATTCAATTTTGATCCCCATATGACTCCAGAAGGCGGTTCTATCACGGTGACTTAAACATTTCAAGAAGCGACAGGAAAAAATGTTATTTTAATCCCAGTTGGAGCTAGGGTTGACGGTGCAAGCTCACAGACCGAAAAAATAAATATCCGTAATTACATAGAAGGAGTAAGTATTAAATTTCTTTAGTTTTCGATTTTTAACAATAATTTTTCAACACTTTCAGACTAGGCTTTCATGTGCATATATGTATTTTTGAAGTTGGTTATCCTGCCAAAGGCTAAATATAAAATACGCAAGCTTCACTAAAACGATTTTTTCATACAATAATACAAAAATATTAGTTTGTCCAAGTGTCTCCATATTTCTTTCTTTCTCCTGCTGGTCGTTGAGTGTCGGCACTGTCAGTGATTTAACTTGACCGCCTTGCTATTGGAGCTTGTGCAGGCAACAGTTTTGAATAGGGATTTTGTTAAACATTCCTCGCGATTTTTCATACGCAATTTATCATTGACGATTTGGAGGCACCACAGGAAGATCAGTTTCCAAATGCGGTGATGGATCTAAAAAAAAAATAAAAACTAAAATGGTCGACCTATTACTTCACGGTATTTATTAAAATCTACGGAAGGTCGATAAATATCGTCCAGTCCACAAAGTGAGGGAAGGTTTTCGGTGTCGTAACTCTAAAGAACTTGATTTTTCATATCTAAAGGCTTCATTAGAAAATATATCAGCATTGCCAAAGGGTCATCCCGGATCCTAGATTTTGATCAAGACTCAAGACACCATATATGTTATTGTTTTTCTTCAGTCTTAGCATCTCGCATAGTTTTGAGCCCGGAAGTCTAATTATTTTTTCAGCGCATTTCTGCTGATAACTAAATTTTTCAAGAAAATAACCAATAATCATTCCAACCATCACTTTTGGTAGAGCCCGAATTTCACATTTGGCTCAAATGTTTGCTAGCCTCCAAGTTTTTCACACCAAAATATGAATTCAATCCGAAATCTTTACCTAATGGGAAAGATCTTTGGAAAAATAATTTAACATCACACTCCGAAGAAATTGGCAAAAGGATCCGAACTGTCCATCATGCTTCATCCTTCTTCAAATCCTCACCACATCGATTGTTCTCAGGATCGGACAGTACTTCATAGGCAGCGAGTAGATCTTGGAATTTAGTTGATGCATCGGATCGCCCTTGGTCTCGTCGGGATGCAGTTCTTTGGCTTGCTTGCGATATGCATTTTTAAATTCATTTGTGGAGGCTGATTTTTCATACTGAAAATGCGATAAAAATCACGGCCTGCCAACGTGACCACAAAACAGAAGATTAACTGAACCATTGGGCAGAATGGAATTTTAATTCCATATTCCTGTGCAATGGCGAATCTTCAATTTTTATTTTTATTTTGAAACCAAGAACTAATTTTATTCTTTATTTGTCGCGTATCAACTATCACTATCGAGCAAAGAAATTATTCTGGCAAAATGTTTCTGCTCACAACAAACAGCACGCCGTGTCTCAAGTTTGACAATTTGAATGAAATGGTGGTTCAGTTTGTATTCTAATTTGATTTAATTTATTCAGCAAAGGTGTGTTCGATTTGAATTTTTTTTACTGTATGGTTTCATTCAATTTGCGAGATAATTTCGTGCAAATTATCTCAATTTGGAAATTTGAATTTTGTATGGGAAATGAGATAATTTGGGACTCAATTTGCAAATTGTCAACGAAATTACGTAATTTGCCCTAATGAAAACGCAGAAAGGAAATGAAGGACACGGAACTGGCTATACGGTTATTTGGAAAAAAACTAGGAAAAAAGAAGGTAATCAAAGGAAAAGGTTAGCTTGAGGAGTAGGACAAATAATTTAAGTAGGTAGATGACCACAAAGGAGGATAACAACCACCACCTAGGGAATTACTACAATATGCAAACAGCAAAAGAAACACAATCTACAGAAGCTTGGCATGCTCGAGTGCCCGGCTCACGCTCATGGGACTAGGGGATTTTGCTATAGTTTCACGATGCCACGATGCCACAACAAATAACACAAAACATGCCATTACTCACACTGATTCCCGCTCAAAAATATGTTCCACCATCGGTCATTACCATGAATGTTGTATGGCTTGGCATTTTTCCCTCCCAACTTTTGGTACCTTTGGCCGGATTCATTCGAGCCCCTTATGTCATGTCGCTTATTCAAAAATCACCCCTCATCGCCAAAAGACCCATATTAGCATTCTTACCGCACCGCCTGAAAGAAAAAGCTCAACACATGGTTTTGTTACTCAAGCCACGATTCATCAAACAAAAACGCATTCCATCTTACGCTGAGATACGACTTACAATTCAACTTTATTTAGCGGATTCGAACTTGAATACGAAAGAGAAAGGAAATCCAGGTATAAGGTATGCATCAGAACAATATAAAGAACATTAAAATAAATTGCCTACGATAAATGTTACTTACACCCTCAGGACTGACCGGAAACTATGTTCTGCAAAGGCCAAAGCTTGCCAGAAATAATGTGGCCGTGATAGTACTAACAAATAACCGAATTATCCCTGCCTTCCTGAAGAGCACTTTGGGTAGGGGCTGTCCTACATCGGACGCTTCAAAGAGATCCAAGAAAACTAGAACACGAACGAAATCTTATAGCCGGAGCGAAGATGCAGTTTACCAGAAGGCCGTATGGTAAGGTGTTTTACAAAAAAAAATTTTAGAACTTCTTTAAGGGTAAATTAAATATCGCACCTCGACCCAAGACAACACTAGACACACTAACAAAGAACACACAACATCTTATTACCTAAATTGTATAAGTAGGCGACCAAGAATCATAGTAAGAGCAGCGGCCTCTGAAACTCCGAAACTTTTACCATTCCCTAGAAAGCTCTCCAAGCGCTGGCGGACAGAACCAAAAAAATAACGTTTAGCGGCCCTGGCTTTGCAGTGTCTTGCCAGTGACCGCCTATTTGGCCTAAATCATCGGAAGGTATTAAACAAAATATATTTTTTTCTCTCAAACAAACTTACCCCCTTTTGGGTAGATATACTACGTATAGAAATCCTATATTCTTATACTCTATCAGAAGGTAGAGGATACGTTGTCTTCTCACAAATAGGAGTTTGGTTTCGACGGCACTTTGCATTTCCCCGATAGCACTACCGTCCGCTCGCAATTTATTTTCCCTTGAGGAAGAAAAAGAAACGTTTGTGACTCTGATTTTCTTTATGAATTTTGGTTCATCACCGACTTATAAGGTTTTAACACTTCCCTTTAAAAAAAAAACTTACGTTTTCTATTGACTAACACCAAATGCATATATAATATTATTGGAAAACTTATAACGACAAGGTAGTTTTCGACGCAGTGGGTGAATATCATCTGACAGTTGCAGATTTTTTGCCTGTACAGACTAACGCTCTCGTTCCATTTCACCTAACCGTTCTAACATCAGCCCATTTTACCGCAATTTTTAGTTTCGTTGTTGTTCACTTTACTTATACTCATATACAATTTTCTTTATATAGTATGCCAATCGCTGTTGGAAATCAACGGCATCCTATACCTACATAGGGTCGGGTAAGAAAAAATTCTATCTTCATCCGAAACTTCGACCCAAAAAAAATTTTTGTTGGGGCGCACGTAACAATATATTGACTTTTGAATGCCAATTCAGAGTGAAACGGCAAACTAATCTATTTTTCTCTGGTGAAAACATTTCTAGATTAATTTTTAATCTACTCAGTTTAAACCAGATTATCTTTGGCTGAAAACGTAGTATATCATATAAATTTGTTTACTGTGCTCTATCCCACAGTAATAATTGAGAATTGCGATTATTGGGTTGCTGTTTCCATCGTGAACGACATATGCTATTGCTTCCCAATCTGGACCTTCAGTGACATAAGAACCTGTCCACCAACTTGTGTGCTTCTGCGCTACCCGTGTGCTTTTCCACAGGTGTTCTGGATAATTTAATTTTTGATTAAGTTGCCAGATCCACTCCAAAGTATTTTCAGATTATACTTTTCAAAGTAAAGACTGAAAGTATCAAGAGCAGATTACAAAAAGATATCAAGCGCCTTTATTCGATAACCAGTTCTAAAAATAGAGTGCAAAATATTTGGTTCTGCAAAGAACAAAGTTTTGAAGCCTATTAATGGGACCAGTAAAAAACGATCATTTTTAGTAAAAGGTGCGTTACCCACACAAAATCTTCCAAAGTCTATGGTTGAACCAAACCAAATTATTAAGATCTAAACGACTGTTGGCTTGATCCTTGTCCAATGCCAGAAGGTATTTGTTTTATTAATTTACATAATATTTATTGTACATGTGATTAGGACTATGTTTTTAAAAGCTGGCATGTGATGAAGATCAGATTAACGTTGGTGACATCAATTTATTAGTTGATAACAAAACCCAGGATAATGCCACTGAAAATGTTAATAAACCATACCCCACCCACTTAAGTTAACCTAACTATTATAACTGTTAGCTTTTTGTGTGATACGGATAAAAACTAAAAACTCACGGGAATAGATGGTCACCAGACTTTGGATGATGTAGCAAAGGCTTCTTTCAAAATAAGAAAAGAAGACAATGCTTACATGGCATCCCAACTAACAATTTAGATTGCAGTAGGTCCGATTTTAAGAATTTCGCAGGCTAATAGCTTGTATATAGCCAGCTTATGCAAGATATAGCAAGATAGCTTGTATATAGACATCTTATATAAGCTAATCGCTTGTATATAACCATCTTATGCAAGCTATAGGAAGGTAGCTTGTATAAATCCATTTTATACAAGCTATGCGCAGTTAACATTTTAGCTTGTAGTAAGCTATATACAAGCTATTTCCTAGCATGTATATTAACCACAGAAGGCCTTATGCAAGTCATTTTAGCGCACATTCCGCAAGCTATTTACTTGCGTATGAACATCCGTCACAAGCCATATGTCAACAAGTGGCTTGCGTCTGCAGAAATTCGTAAAATGAAATATAATTAGGTAGAAATAAATGGATGGTACTAATAATAAAATAAATAGTTTAGCGGCCCTGGCTTTGCAGTGTCTTGCCAGTGACTGCCTATTTGGCCTAAATCATCGGAAGGTATTAAACAAAATATATTTTTTTCTCTCAAACAAACTTACCCCCTTTTGGGTAGATATACTACGTATAGAAATCCTATATTTTTATACTCTATCAGAAGGTAGAGGATACGTTGTCTTCTCACACGTAGGAGTTTGGTTTCGACGGCACTTTGCGTTTATCCGATAGCACTACCGCCCGCTCGCAATTTATTTTCCCTTGAGGAAGAAAAAGAACCGTTTGTGCCTGTGATTTTTCTTTATGAATTTTGGTTCACCACCGACTTATAAGGTTTTAACACTTCCCTTTAACAAAAAAAAACGTACGTTTTCTATTGACTAACACCAAATGCATATATAATATACGAAAACTTATAACGACAAGGTAGTTTTCGACGCGGTGGGTGAATATCATCTGACAGTTGCAGATTTTTTGCCTGTACAGACTAACGCTCTCGTTCCATTTCACCTAACCGTTCTAACATCAGCCCATTTTACCGCAATTTTTAGTTTCGTTGTTGTTCACTTTACTTATACTCATATACAATCTTCATTATATAGTATGCCAATCGTTGTTGGAAATCAACGGCATCCTATGCCTACATAGGGTCGGGTAGGAAAAAATTGTATCTTCATCCGAAACTTCGACCCAAAAAAAATGTTTGTTTTAAAAAAACTTGAGGCGCACGTAACAATATATTGACTTTTGAATGCCAATTCAGAGTGAAAACGTCAAACTAATCTTTTTTTCTCTGGTAAAAACATTTCTAGATTAATTTTTAATCTACTCAATTTAAACCAGATAATCTTTGGCTGAAAACGTAGTATATCATATAAATTTGTTTACTGTGCTCTATCCCACAGTAATAATTGAGAACTGAAGTACTCTGGCCACAGACCTTTGAACTAGTATATGTACACTTGATGACAGAAACTGGCATGAAAAGTATGTGATTTGAGATGTGTTGATTGCAAATTATTATTACACACAATTAAGCAATTGAAACCATAATAAAAGTAATATTTTTGTGGAAGAAAAAGTTGAAACATTTAATTAAAACAATTTTAAAATAACAATTAATTTAATATTATAAAGTTTAACAAAAGTGGGTGCGATTTCGTGAGTGTTCTTGGCCGTAAATAATATGTTTTTATTAAACGATTAGAAGATAATTAAAAACTATTCTTCTTTTCGTGATTGTTCTTGGCCGTAAATGATTTGTTTTTATTTAAAGACAATCAAGAGCAACATAAGTCTGTGGCTTCAAAATCCCTGGTCCGCTAGTTCTAAGTTTCAAACAGCGATTATTGGGTTGCTGTTTCCATCGTGAATGACAGATGCTATTTCTTCCCAATCTGGACCTTCAGGGACATAAGAACCTGTCCACCAACTTGTGTGCTTCTGTGCTACCCGTGTGCTTTTCCACGGGTGTTCTGGATAATTTAATTTTTGATTAAGTTGCCAGATCCACTCCAAAGTATTTTCAGATTATACTTTTCAAAGTAAAGACTGAAAGTATCAAGAGCAGATTACAAAAAGATATCAAGCGCCTTTATTCGATAACCAGTTCTAAAAATAGAGTGCAAAATATTTGGTTCTGCAAAGAACAAAGTTTTGAAGCCTATTAATGGGACCAGTAAAAAACGATCATTTTTAGTAAAAGGTGCGTTACCCACACAAAATCTTCCAAAGTCTATGGTTGAACCAAACCAAATTATTAAGATCTAAACGACTGTTGGCTTGATCCTTGTCCAATGCCAGAAGGTATTTGTTTTATTAATTTACATAATATTTATTGTACATGTGATTAGGACTATGTTTTTAAAAGCTGGCATGTGATGAAGATCAGATTAACGTTGGTGACATCAATTTATTAGTTGATAACAAAACCCAGGATAATGCTACTGAAAATGTTAATAAACCATACCCCACCCACTTAAGTTAACCTAACTATTATAACTGTTAGCTTTTTGTGTGATACGGATAAAAACTAAAAACTCACGGGAATAGATGGTCACCAGACTTTGGATGATGTAGCAAAGGCTTCTTTCAAAATAAGAAAAGAAGACTATGCTTACATGGCATCCCAACTAACAATTTAGCTTGCAGTAGGTCCGATTTTAAGAATTTCGCAGGCTAATAGCTTGTATATAGCCATCTTATGCAAGATATAGCAAGATAGCTTGTATATAGACATCTTATACAAGCTAATCGCTTGTATATAACCATCTTATGCAAGCTATAGGAAAGTAGCTTGTATAAATCCATTTTATACAAGCTATGCGCAGTTAACATTTTAGCTTGTAGTAGGCTATATACAAGCTATTTCCTAGCATGTATATTAACCACAGAAGGCCTTATGCAAGTCATTTTGGCGCACATTCCGCAAGCTATTTACTTGCGTATGAACATCCGTCACAAGCCATATGTCAACAAGTGGCTTGCGTCTGCAGAAATTCGTAAAATGAAATATAATTAGGTAGAAATAAATGGATGGTACTAATAATAAAATAAATAGTTTAGCGGCCCTGGCTTTGCAGTGTCTTGCCAGTGACTGCCTATTTGGCCTAAATCATCGGAAGGTATTAAACAAAATATATTTTTTTCTCTCAAACAAACTTACCCCCTTTTGGGTAGATATACTACGTATAGAAATCCTATATTTTTATACTCTATCAGAAGGTAGAGGATACGTTGTCTTCTCACACGTAGGAGTTTGGTTTCGACGGCACTTTGCGTTTCCCCGATAGCACTACCGCCCGCTCGCAATTTATTTTCCCTTGAGGAAGAAAAAGAACCGTTTGTGCCTATGATTTTTCTTTATGAATTTTGGTTCACCACCGACTTATAAGGTTTTAACACTTCCCTTTAACAAAAAAAAACGTACGTTTTCTATTGACTAACACCAAATGCATATATAATATACGAAAACTTATAACGACAAGGTAGTTTTCGACGCGGTGGGTGAATATCATCTGACAGTTGCAGATTTTTTGCCTGTACAGACTAACGCTCTCGTTCCATTTCACCTAACCGTTCTAACATCAGCCCATTTTACCGCAATTTTTAGTTTCGTTGTTGTTCACTTTACTTATACTCATATACAATCTTCATTATATAGTATGCCAATCGTTGTTGGAAATCAACGGCATCCTATGCCTACATAGGGTCGGGTAGGAAAAAATTGTATCTTCATCCGAAACTTCGACCCAAAAAAAATGTTTGTTTTAAAAAAACTTGAGGCGCACGTAACAATATATTGACTTTTGAATGCCAATTCAGAGTGAAAACGTCAAACTAATCTTTTTTTCTCTGGTAAAAACATTTCTAGATTAATTTTTAATCTACTCAATTTAAACCAGATAATCTTTGGCTGAAAACGTAGTATATCATATAAATTTGTTTACTGTGCTCTATCCCACAGTAATAATTGAGAACTGAAGTACTCTGGCCACAGACCTTTGAACTAGTATATGTACACTTGATGACAGAAACTGGCATGAAAAGTATGTGATTTGAGATGTGTTGATTGCAAATTATTATTACACACAATTAAGCAATTGAAACCATAATAAAAGTAATATTTTTGTGGAAGAAAAAGTTGAAACATTTAATTAAAACAATTTTAAAATAACAATTAATTTAATATTATAAAGTTTAACAAAAGTGGGTGCGATTTCGTGAGTGTTCTTGGCCGTAAATAATATGTTTTTATTAAACGATTAGAAGATAATTAAAAACTATTCTTCTTTTCGTGATTGTTCTTGGCCGTAAATGATTTGTTTTTATTTAAAGACAATCAAGAGCAACATAAGTCTGTGGCTTCAAAATCCCTGGTCCGCCAGTTCTAAGTTTCAAACAGCGATTATTGGGTTGCTGTTTCCATCGTGAATGACAGATGCTATTTCTTCCCAATCTGGACCTTCAGGGACATAAGAACCTGTCCACCAACTTGTGTGCTTCTGTGCTACCCGTGTGCTTTTCCACGGGTGTTCTGGATAATTTAATTTTTGATTAAGTTGCCAGATCCACTCCAAAGTATTTTCAGATTATACTTTTCAAAGTAAAGACTGAAAGTATCAAGAGCAGATTACAAAAAGATATCAAGCGCCTTTATTCGATAACCAGTTCTAAAAATAGAGTGCAAAATATTTGGTTCTGCAAAGAACAAAGTTTTGAAGCCTATTAATGGGACCAGTAAAAAACGATCATTTTTAGTAAAAGGTGCGTTACCCACACAAAATCTTCCAAAGTCTATGGTTGAACCAAACCAAATTATTAAGATCTAAACGACTGTTGGCTTGATCCTTGTCCAATGCCAGAAGGTATTTGTTTTATTAATTTACATAATATTTATTGTACATGTGATTATGACTATGTTTTTAAAAGCTGGCATGTGATGAAGATCAGATTAACGTTGGTGACATCAATTTATTAGTTGATAACAAAACCCAGGATAATGCTACTGAAAATGTTAATAAACCATACCCCACCCACTTAAGTTAACCTAACTATTATAACTGTTAGCTTTTTGTGTGATACGGATAAAAACTAAAAACTCACGGGAATAGATGGTCACCAGACTTTGGATGATGTAGCAAAGGCTTCTTTCAAAATAAGAAAAGAAGACAATGCTTACATGGCATCCCAACTAACAATTTAGCTTGCAGTAGGTCCGATTTTAAGAATTTCGCAGGCTAATAGCTTGTATATAGCCATCTTATGCAAGATATAGCAAGATAGCTTGTATATAGACATCTTATACAAGCTAATCGCTTGTATATAACCATCTTATGCAAGCTATAGGAAAGTAGCTTGTATAAATCCATTTTATACAAGCTATGCGCAGTTAACATTTTAGCTTGTAGTAGGCTATATACAAGCTATTTCCTAGCATGTATATTAACCACAGAAGGCCTTATGCAAGTCATTTTGGTGCACATTCCGCAAGCTATTTACTTGCGTATGAACATCCGTCACAAGCCATATGTCAACAAGTGGCTTGCGTCTGCAGAAATTCGTAAAATGAAATATAATTAGGTAGAAATAAATGGATGGTACTAATAATAAAATAAATAGTTTAGCGGCCCTGGCTTTGCAGTGTCTTGCCAGTGACTGCCTATTTGGCCTAAATCATCGGAAGGTATTAAACAAAATATATTTTTTTCTCTCAAACAAACTTACCCCCTTTTGGGTAGATATACTACGTATAGAAATCCTATATTTTTATACTCTATCAGAAGGTAGAGGATACGTTGTCTTCTCACACGTAGGAGTTTGGTTTCGACGGCACTTTGCGTTTCCCCGATAGCACTACCGCCCGCTCGCAATTTATTTTCCCTTGAGGAAGAAAAAGAACCGTTTGTGCCTATGATTTTTCTTTATGAATTTTGGTTCACCACCGACTTATAAGGTTTTAACACTTCCCTTTAACAAAAAAAAAACGTACGTTTTCTATTGACTAACACCAAATGCATATATAATATACGAAAACTTATAACGACAAGGTAGTTTTCGACGCGGTGGGTGAATATCATCTGACAGTTGCAGATTTTTTGCCTGTACAGACTAACGCTCTCGTTCCATTTCACCTAACCGTTCTAACATCAGCCCATTTTACCGCAATTTTTAGTTTCGTTGTTGTTCACTTTACTTATACTCATATACAATCTTCATTATATAGTATGCCAATCGTTGTTGGAAATCAACGGCATCCTATGCCTACATAGGGTCGGGTAGGAAAAAATTGTATCTTCATCCGAAACTTCGACCCAAAAAAAATGTTTGTTTTAAAAAAAACTTGAGGCGCACGTAACAATATATTGACTTTTGAATGCCAATTCAGAGTGAAAACGTCAAACTAATCTTTTTTTCTCTGGTAAAAACATTTCTAGATTAATTTTTAATCTACTCAATTTAAACCAGATAATCTTTGGCTGAAAACGTAGTATATCATATAAATTTGTTTACTGTGCTCTATCCCACAGTAATAATTGAGAACTGAAGTACTCTGGCCACAGACCTTTGAACTAGTATATGTACACTTGATGACAGAAACTGGCATGAAAAGTATGTGATTTGAGATGTGTTGATTGCAAATTATTATTACACACAATTAAGCAATTGAAACCATAATAAAAGTAATATTTTTGTGGAAGAAAAAGTTGAAACATTTAATTAAAACAATTTTAAAATAACAATTAATTTAATATTATAAAGTTTAACAAAAGTGGGTGCGATTTCGTGAGTGTTCTTGGCCGTAAATAATATGTTTTTATTAAACGATTAGAAGATAATTAAAAACTATTCTTCTTTTCGTGATTGTTCTTGGCCGTAAATGATTTGTTTTTATTTAAAGACAATCAAGAGCAACATAAGTCTGTGACTTCAAAATCCCTGGTCCGCCAGTTCTAAGTTTCAAACAGCGATTATTGGGTTGCTGTTTCCATCGTGAATGACAGATGCTATTTCTTCCCAATCTGGACCTTCAGGGACATAAGAACCTGTCCACCAACTTGTGTGCTTCTGTGCTACCCGTGTGCTTTTCCACGGGTGTTCTGGATAATTTAATTTTTGATTAAGTTGCCAGATCCACTCCGAAGTATTTTCAGATTATACTTATCAAAGTGAAGACTGAAAGTATCAAGAGCAGATTACAAAAAGATATCAAGCGCCTTTATTCGATAACCAGTTCTAAAAATAGAGTGCAAAACATTTGGTTCTGCAAAAAAACAAAGTTTTGAAGACTATTAATGGGACCAGTAAAAAACGATCTATTTTAGTAAAAGGTGCGTTTCCCACACAAAATCTTCCAAAGTCTATGGTTGAACCAAACAAAATTATTAAGATCTAACTGTTGGCTTGATCCTTGTCCGTTGCCAGAAGGTATTTGTTTTATTAATTTACATAATATTTATTGTACATGTGATTATGACTATGTTTTTAAAAGCTGGCATGTGATGAAGATCAGATTAACGTTGGTGACATCAATTTATTAGTTGATAACACAACCCAGGCTAATGCTACTGAAAATGTTAATAAACCATACCCCACCCACTCAAGTTAACCAAACTATTATAACTGTTAGCTTTTTGTGTGATACGGATAAAAACTAAGAACTCCCGGGAATAGATGGTCACCAGACTTTGGATGATGTAGCAAACGCTTCTTTCAAAATAAGTAAAGAAGACAATGCTTACATGGCAACCCAACTAACAATTTAGCTTGCAGTAGGTCCGATTTTGAGAATTTCGCAGGCTAATAGCTTGTATATAGCCATCTTATGCAAGATATAGCAAGGTAGCTTGTATATAGACATCTTATACAAGCTAATCGCTTGTATATAGCCATCTTATGCAAGCTATAGCAAGGTAGCTTGTATATATCCATTTTATACACGCTATGCGCAACTAACATTTTAGCTTGTAGTAGGCTATATACAAGCTATTTCCTAGCTTGTATATTAACCACAGAAGGGCTTATGCAAGTCATTTTGGCGCACATTCTGCAAGCTATTTACTTGCATATGAACATCCGTCACAAGCCATATGGCAACAAGTGGCTTGTATATAGCTTGCGTCTGCAGAAATTCGTAAAATGAAATACAATTAGGTAGAAATAAATGGATGGTACTCATAATAAAATAAATAAAATAATAATAAATAACCACTTAAAATTATTATATCCAAAATTATATTTAATTTCATTTGATAAAATTTAAAAACAATTGGCTTTTCTATCGTGCGTTACATCGATTGAAAGGTGACATTCTCAACATTACGAATATTCAATTTTTAAGTCGTTTAATTTAGATGGAAATCGAATTTAAAGAGAAATAAAGTTTAAAGTTTGATGGCTCTAGGACGCTGAGTTTGACCGCAAATCGCGTTTAAAGTTAAAACTCGGTTTATAAAGCCATGCGATTCATCGATTCATAGAGTGCATTTCCTAGATCACGAATATGCTATTTTTAACTCTCTAGGATGCTTAGTTTAGACGCAAATCAAGTTTAACGAGAAAACTCTCGTCACTCTCGAGTTTGTTAAATGGGCAAAAAATCTTGGCATAGTTTTCAATACGACATTTTCATGGAATGATCATATAAAATGTACCTTGCGAAGGATTTATGGAAGCTTACGTTTACTATGGACAAGTCAAAAAATTACACCACTTAAAACGAGAATCATTCTGGAAAAAACACTTATTCAACGAAAAATGCTCTTTGTTTGGGAAATATTTAGTTATTGTGATTCTATTCATAAAAGGAAATTAAATGTTGTTCATAATTGTATTGCGCGGTATATTTTTGTATTAAAAAAATATAACCATATTAATAAAGCTGCGAACTGAAATTTTTGCGAAAAACAAACATTTAAAAATGCAAATACGCGGACAAACATTGATGGTTGCAGGTAAATCATTTTACTTTGACAACAATAACAATCTAAAATGTGACGGAAGGTGCGGAATGTCATTGTTAGACCAGTTGGTAAATGACATTTCCGATGGTAGCGTTCCGGGCCAGAAAAAAACCATACTGATAACAGCAGTTCACACACGCCATCTCTGATGTCACAACAAAACTTTTAGTTGTAATGCCGTCTGCCCATCAAGAACTATTGTCGAAAATATTAATATTTGTAATGGAGAAAATTTAAAGATTTTAAAAATGTTATCATACAATATAGCAGGCCTTTATAATAAGAGCATATTTACTGATTTTTTTAGCTTTGTTAACAAATTTGAAATAATTTTTTTGTATGAAACCTATATTACTGATAGTAGCCTCGTCAATTACGAGAAAAAATTTAATAACTTTGAACTTAAAATAATACCGGCAATAAGAACTCACACAAAAGGCAGAGCTAGCGGAGGTTATATCTTTGGATTTAAAAAAGATTTGGTTTATATCAACTGCAAATTTAAGATTTATGGTGAGATTACCTGCTTGGATTTGATAATATGTCAGAAGAGATTTCGGATAGTACCAACCTATATCAATTGTAACCACTGAGATACAGATTTTGAAAAGATCAAAGAGTTTTTGACATGTGAACACAGCGATAACGTAATGCTTGTTGGGGATCTAAATGCGAGAGTTGGAAACGAAGGTGGGTCTGAAAATGAACGGATGGGGTGTAGAAGAAAAACTAAGGATTCAACTAAAAATGCAAGAGGTGCGAAAATTCTTGAACTGTGCAACTCGTTTGGGCTTAGAATTCAAAATGGTACGAGTAAAGGAGATGAGCTGGGAGAATGCACCTTTGTGGGGAAGCAGGGAAGTTCGGTCATCGATTATAGCATTGCAGGCGGTGATTGGAATTTATTTATAACAGATTTCGAGGTAGAAAAGAAAACTTATTCAGATCGTATGCCGATTATTGTGTCATTTAAAGGTGGAAAAGAGGGAAATGATGAAAGAATAAATTTAGAACTAATGCCTAAATTGCATTGGTCAAATTCAACTGCCCCAATATATAGGCGACAGTTGAATACACTTCTGCTGACCCATGAATATGAAAGTAGCCTAACAAATATCGTGAGTTGTATAAAAGAGGCATATCAGGTACCGGTAAATAATAATTGGCAGAAAAAGAATACCTATAAAGAACCATGGTTTGATAAAGAGTGTATGCAGGCAAGAAACTTTTCATATGTCTGGCTAAATGAGTACAGACGATGTAATCAGTCCTCCGCAAAAAAATTGTATATAAAATATAACCAAAGTTTCAAAATTCTGTGCAAGGATTAAAAGAAAATTTATTATGAAGCTGAAGCGCAAAAACTTGCCATGTGCAATAACCCATCTGAATTTTGGAACTTGGCCCGGAAACTTAATGGAGCAAAATACATCATCAGTCACAAGCTAGATTGTAATAGATTAAAAAATCACTTCAAAGAACTGCTAAGCTCAAACGCCATAAACCCATGCATGATGCAGTACGCCCCACCTGGATTCCATGACTACATTTTGGAAACGTCAATATCCCAAGAAGAGGTTAAAGCATCTCTAAATTCACTATCTGATGGAAAGGCAGCAGGTTCTGATAGAATACCAACGGAATTCTATAGATATGGAACGGAAGAGCTAACTAAGCAATTGACAGAAGTATTCAACCAAATTCTGGAAACTGGGGATATTCCTCAACAGTTCAAAGATGCCCTGATATTTCCAGTCCACAAAAAAGGCAACATAGAGGATCCGGCAAATTATAGAGGCATCTCGTTTTTGAACTCATCTTATAAAATTTTTACCACGATACTTCTAAAAAGATTGAACACTTGGATAGATTCAAATAATTTACTAAGTGAGTTTCAAGCGGGGTTCAAAACAAGGTACTCTACAATAGACCATATATTTGTGCTCAATAGCATCGCCGACTGGTTTATTTCGAGAAGTAAAAAACTTTACACATTTTTTGTCGATTTGAAAGGAGCCTTCGACACCGTGGATAGAAACGCATTGATGTACAAGTTATATGGATTAGGAATGTCGTTTAAGCTTGGCCGAGTTCTGCGAAACTTGTACATGGATAACAGAGTAGCGGTTTGGAATGGCAAAACTATATCTGATTGGTTTTCGACGGAGTCAGGGGTAAGACAAGGTTGTGCGCTAAGTCCAAGTTTGTTCGCGCTATTCATCGATGATCTAACTGAAGCACTACCAGGGGGCGTGGAGTAAACTGGAGTCATCATTAAAGCTCTTCTTTTTGCAGATGACATTGTACTGTTTGCTAGCTCACCAGAATCCCTCCAGCTAATGATAAATAGACGGGCCGAATATTGTATGCGATGGAGCTTGTTGATCAACCTTAACAAGTCGAAGGTTATGATATTTAAAAAAGGTGGAGGCAGGTCCAGGTCTAACGAACATTGGTGTTTGAATGATGAACAAATTGAAGTTGTGAAAGATTACAAATACTTGGGTGTCTATTTCACCAATAACCTTAACATGGAAAGGCATCTCACCGATAAGCTTGCGAAAGAAGACAGCTATTAATGTAACATGGCGGGAGTGTTTTAATAACAAGGCTATTGCACATAGCAACAAATACAAAGTGTTCGAAGCAGTTTCACAATCAATTCTTTTCTATGCAGCGCAAGTGTGGGGTGGTAAAAAATATGAACCAGTAGAAAAACTCCTCAGATATTATATAAAACGCCACCTAGCACTCCGAATTATATGATTTTTCTGGAAACGGGTTTATCTCCACTATTTATCAAAACATTAAAACTACAAGCCGACTACATTAACAAAGTTCTTAAGATGCCAAATAATCGGCTTCCAAAAAAAGCGGCTCTTCATGCTATACACTCCAAGTCAGGATGGTTTAAAAACTGGATTGAACTTTCACAAGATGCAGGTCTGGAAATAAATTCTAGTGAATGGAGGTCTTGGAAGCCTACGTTGTATACGATGATTATTCGCCTAGATGAAATCTATAGAGACAGATACAAGGAAGAGGCATCAAATTCATTACACCGAATGATCTACAGTAAATTGAGCTATAACATTAAAGAACGTAACTATTTCCGAGATGACTACACCATCCATCAAATTTCAAGCATGTTGCTGCTAAGAGGTGAACTTCTTAATTTGAACTTTATACCGCATCGCGAAGAACTACAAATACTTTGCAATATGTGCAATATGGCGAAGCGTGAGGATATATTACATTTTGTTGGAAGGTGCCCGATATTAAGGGAAACAAGAAGATACTTTTTGGGTAGTGACTTTTTTACGGATGACGAAACCTTAAATCTTCTTAATGAAATGAACGTATCTAAATTATACAAATATTGTAAAACGGCAATTAATTATAGAAACAGAATTATAAATGAATGTCTTTAAATGAATACTGTAACTTATTGAATATTAAAAATATAAAGTAATTATTTAAATTCATTGTCAATCAGGCAGACGGCAAAGCCATGCAATTAATTGATTATACCTATGATATTTTTGTAAAAAAATTGCGAAATGTAAATAAAAATCAATCTTAATCTAATCTATAACCATATTTCTCCATTCGCCAAACTCATTAATGGTGTAACGCTTGATAATATCTTTAAATTTAGAACATTAATGCTGCTTCACAGTGTAATGCAAACTCATCAACCGGTGTATCTTTATAATAAGATTTGTATGCCGCGACCTACAAGATCGTTTTATGTGGTACCAATACGGTGTGCTGTGTACATATACTTGGTATCAAATCGACAATTTTTTTCGTTTGTGGAATTCTCTTGCCATTGCACTTCGGATGATAGGTTGTACGAAGCTGTTTAGGATGAGACTTAGGCAGTACTTGGAAGGTTTTTGACGATGGGATGTGTTTAGAGCATTTTTTACTTTTTGATCTCTTTTTATTGTTAATTTTTGTGTTTTTTTTTAAATTATAATTGTACATTTGAATTTTATGTTCCGTTTATTACCTATTATTATTCTTTTTTATATTTCGTTCAAGTTTTCATTTTATAATTACAATGTAATATTCACAGAATTTGTTTTGGTACATACAACTAAAATATCAATTTTTAAATGATATGAATGAATGACCCCATGACCCCTCGATGTATACGCCACTTGGTAGGAGGGTAATAAGAAGGAGAACCTACATACAAAGATAGAACCTAGGTATGTATTTATGATGTAGGTGGGTGGTAGCTTATGCATAATACTTTATAATTTGGGTGCAATTTACATAATATTTTCGTGATCTTTACAGATGCATATATATGTATATAAATGTATGAGGGCCTACAAAGTACATATGTATGTACTCAGTGACGCGGGCAAAAATACGTAAAATGAAATATAATTAGGTAGAAATAAATGGATGAAACTTATAATAAAACCTTTTTTGATTGCCTAGTTATTATTGTTTTAGGGAAAACAAAGATGCCATTTGGATTCCTGGATAAATAAGAATGAAATTTAAAAATCGTTGAAAAAATAATTTTTTATGTATAAAATTTTAAAAACATTAAAAAAAATTGAGACGCCATTTTGAAGACTATATTAATATGTATATAAAATTCAAATTTCAAAAAAATTCAGTGACTTGTTTTCGAAAAATCAATTTTTCAAAAAAAAAATTAAATATTTTTTAAAATTCGAAAAACTTTTTTTTTGAAAGTATACAGTATGCAGTTTTGAGTATGCAGTTTTATTAACACTTAGGGAGCGTTTGCTTAAATAAATAACTTTAATCCATTAGTGAGAAAGTCGAAAATAAGGAAAGTGGTTCTATGGTAAGTGCCGTTAATAAGTACGCGAAAAAAAATATTTTTATACTTAAAAGTGGACTGGTCTTATTTAAGAACACATACATTTTTCTTATAAAAATTCTTATAGCGGATTTTGAGAAATAAATGTTTTTTTATTTTAGGAACATAATTGTTTTAACTATTCAAATTAATGTCAAAAAACTTTTAAGCCATTTTAGAAATTTTGAGTTTTCAAAAAACAAATTAATTTCACAATAGTGTTTAATTTTTCTGTTTAAGAAAATTCAAAAAATCATATTAACAGTTTCCCAGCAAATCGAAAACCAAATAAAATTGTTCTACTAGAGCTACCAAAAATAACAATTTTTTCCAAAAAAAAAAATCAAAAGGTAATCTTTCCCTTCATTAATGAATTGATTTTTTTATAAAAATCGTTGAAGCCGTTTTTCGGAAAAATAAGATTTTCGTTTTTGGTCAAAAAGAAATATATGGGAGCTATTGTTATTTATCGTGTTAAAAAAAATTGAAAAAAACCTGTCTGCATATTACCGAAAAACCAATATGTACCAAGCTTGAAATAAATCCGTCGAACCGCTTAGGCAGGAGGCTGGAGGACAGACAGACGGAATAGTGGGACCCATTTTTTTGGTGTTCTCTATGATCGTAATGTCATGTTTGATTGTTAGAATTTTTTTTTACGAATGGATAACTTAATTTGCCTTGCAGTACTTCTACAATCGGAAGTAATAATGAAATATCAAATACTTATTCAAAACTAATGGTCGAATTTCCATGGAATAAAAATTAATTTACAATATACAAACCATACAAATGCACAACGTGCATGTTCTATATAGCTTACATAAGATGGCTATATACAAGCTATAGCTTGTATAAGATGGCTATATACGAGCTATCTACAAATGCATGTGCTTTAGCTTGCATAAGATAGCTATGTACAAGCTATCTACAAATACATGTACTTTAGCTTGCATAAGATGGCTATATACAAACTATTAGCTTGTATAAGAAGGCTATATACAAGCTATCTACTAATGCACGTGGTTTAACTTTTCTGGTTTTTAATTGCCTGATGGAAGTTATCCAACTTCTGTTTTGTTTTTCAAGTTTTTTTTTCCCGTTTGTAAGTGCAAAACCTTCAAAAGGCTCTATGAGGACCGCAAAACACGTTCTCATAAGAGTGTGAGATTCTTACTAAACTAAAATCAACTCCTCCTCCCGATTGCAACTAAGTTGAAATTTATCTAGCAATTTATTTTTAACGAATTTAATTAACGTGTTGCAGGTAAATATCCGGTGATAGTTCCTGCTTATACCGCGATTTTAAAGCAGCTTCTCGTTTAGTGCACCAGATCGGAAGGCTTTGTCCTTCGCAGGCGGCGTACTAAATTCGTCTCATCGATAATTTCAATTATAGTACTATTGCAGTGTCGTAATAGCCGTTTTCTATGATTTCGGGCAAATTTTTTTTTTCATAGCGAACCGTGGGAATCCCGAGATCTCTGTGGCGATCTTCGTTTCTAATATACCAAGGTGCGCTTACAAATGATCTTGGGAGTTTATTTTTAAATGTTGGTAAGGTATTTAACTTAGAATTTCGCGTACAACCCCAGAGTTGTATACCGTAAGTCCAGACAGGCTTAAGCACCTGCCTGTACAAAATTAGCTTGTTTTCGATACTGAGCTTAGAGTGTTTCCCGAGCAACCAGTACATATCTCTGAGTTTATCATTTAACTCTTCGCATTTCTTTTTAACATGCGGTTTCCAATTTAATTTCGCGTCTAGAGTCATTCCGAGATATTTTGCTTCGTTAGCAAACGGAATTTGAACCGTATTAACAACTACCCGTAATCTATTAATTTTCTTATACTTAAAATCTACATGGACTGATTTTACTTCGTTGAGCTATATCCGCCATGTTTTTGTCCAATCATTGACATTATTCAGAGCTTTTTGTAATTTTGTCGTAGAATCATTTATCGTTTGGCCCACTGCTAGTATTGCAGTGTCGTCAGCAAACGTGGCTACGATAGTGTCTTCTGTTTGAGGTATATTACGTGTAAATAATATGTACAGTATTGGACCTAAAACACTTCCCTGTGGTACCCCACCCACTATTTCTTTAAGATCCGAGTTATCGTTTCCATGTCTTACTCTAAAAAGTCTATTTTCTATATATTCTTTTAGAAGCGTATAAGATGCTTTAGGCAGAATTTCTCTTAATTTAAAATTTAGGCCTTCGTGCCACCCGCATCAAAAGCTTGCGACACGTCTTGGAAGACCGCCGAACAAATTTTGTTTTCTTCAAGAGTTTTCTTAATGACGTCAGTGATCCTATGCACTTGGTCAATTGTCGAATGCTTGCTTTTAAATCCGAACTGATGTTCGGGTATTAGGCGCTTTTCTTCTATTATTGGCTGCAGGCGCAGAAGTAACATTCTTTCAAAGACCTTAGATATTAGGGGCAGATCATCATATCATCATTTTCATATGATGGTTTTCCTGGTTTGAGAACCATTATAACCTCGGCAACCTTCCATTGGCTCGGAACGTAATTTAGCCTTAGAGCGGCTTTTATTATATAAAGAAGATTAATTAGCCTTTGCGATTAGGCATTTTGAGAACTTCGGCCGTAATAAGGTCATTTCCCGGAGCTTTCTTATACTTAAGCTTTCTTATTTCTCTACTTAATTCGGCAGGGTAACATTTCTTGTTATGTAATTTTCGCTTGAGTAAGAAGTTATATTTAAATTTTCGTTGAGTACTTCCCCATCAAAAGGTTTTAATGAGGTCTCCAGGTAATCCGAGAAAACGATTGCTTTCTCTTTGTCCCTTTTTGGCCATTCGTTTCGATCATTCTTAATCGGAGGCGCTGGGAGCTTTAGTTTCTTCGTTACTTTAACAGCTTTCCAGAGTGAGTAGTTGGATTCTTTTCCTGCTGTTAAGCTTTCAAGACAATTTCCAACTTCAGAATTATTGAATTCTGCTATCGTCTTTTTTAGTAAATTACACAAGCGATTTAAATTTACCTTGTGTTGAGGAGCTCGAGTTTGCTGCCATTTCTTACGTGCTTTTGGTTTCTCTTTTACTAAATCTTTTATTTCCTGCGGATATTTTAGGTTTTAAAGCGCGGCATTTCTCTTTGGTACGGGGTGTTTTCCATGCGGCTTGTTGTATGATATTGATGAAGTTATCTACTGCGTCTTCAAGTTCGAGAGGCATTTGAAGTGAAACCCTTTATTCAACGTTATCCTCTATGTCTTTCTTAAAACCTTCCCAGTTGGTTTTCCCATTGGTTAGCGTGGGTGGTTTTTCATTTTTAACAAGATTTTCGCTCATAGTGAGAATAACAGCAGAATGATCTGAGAAAAGATCAAAGCTTTCTGTAAGCCTTATTTTGTTTGAGGGTATTCATTTGACCACAAAAAAATTAATAAGGTCAGGTATTTTCGATGGATCAGTCGGCCAGCAAGTCGGGTTGCCAGTCGAATGAAAATCGCAATTATTTTTCATTACCGCTTCGTAGAGCATTCGACCCTTTTGTCAAATAACTCTAGATCCCCAAAAGCTGTGCTTTGCATTATAGTCACCACCAAGAATAAAATTTTGTTTAAGTAACTTTAGCACGTTCATAAATTCATTCTTTACAATTTTACATCGTGGAGGACAGTATATGGAAGATACATTCAGTACAACATTCTGAGTTCTAACCTGTACACCGATTATTTGCATTGATTCAGCCTCTATTTTTGGGCCTATCGTGTGTTCGATTCATTCTTTTCTAAATAAAGATGCCCCACCTCTTGCTTTGTTCGACGGATGAGTTGCGTTTTATTCTAAATATCCATTGATCTTACTATTTGATTGTTTCTTGACATGCGTTTCCGATTTCAAACAAATATCAATATCTTTCTCATACATAAACATTTCTAGTCCTCCAAGTTTTTGCCATAATGCGTTGGCATTCCAAGTAATTATTTTGAGCTTTTCCATCATGTTTTTCTTTTTGTAGGGCGTTTTGGCCGAAAACTGTTTTCGAGTTTAGTTAGCATATCAAATATAAGTTTATTTGTATCACATTGCTCCTCAATTTTCGAAAGGATTATGTTTAAGACGTTCGTGAGTGGATCACTAGCAGTATCTTTTAGTAAATATATGTTCTCAGCCGTTATTTTGACATATGTGTTTACACTTCCTTTCTTTGGTGTTTGCTCTGGTTGTGTTGATTGATCTTTTGCGTTGGGTATTTGGGCATTTAACCTCTTAGGGGTCTTAAGAACTTGCTTTTCTACTTGGCTTGGTGGTTTTCTTTGGGACTGCGTAGATTTTGATCGCCATTTTTGTAATCCTTTTGCTACTTCACAGCCTCTAAAGTTGGCCGGATGACTTTTATTACAATTTATGCACGTTGCTGCACTTTTGCTATCTGAGTTGCAGTCTTTAGTAAGATGATTTCCGGCGCACTTTACACATCTAGGTTCTTTTTTGCAATAAGTTTGCGTGGGATTGAATTGTTGACAGCGTTAACACTGCGGAATCAGTCTTGAACTCTTTCTTAAAGGTTCGATCTTAACCACAATATTGAGGATTGTTTTAATTTTCTAAATATCGTGTATTTTCTATACCTTATCAAAAGTAAGAATAAATAGTGGAAGACCACGCTGTACCACATTTGTTTCGCTATCTTTTTTTGTGTTTCTCTTTTGACGATGTTCACAGCATCTAAGATCTTATAGTTCCTTCTTAGATCGTTAATAATATTGGCTTTTGGACATGACAGGTGCAAACATCTCGCTACAACACGTAAAGGTCTTTCCGACTTATTCTCATAAGTGTATCATTCCACATTTTCTTCATTTAGTTTTCGCGACAGAAGACGATAACTTTCAGGATCTTTCACGCAAATTTTCCATTAGTTATTATTAAGTGAAATAAAAAAAGTCTGATGGTGTTAACGTCTTTAAGATAGTTTGCAGCCCGTTATACTCCGCAATAACGACAACATCAATTGGTGGCGGAGGCCTAATTTTAATAGGTTTTTCTTTAATATTGGCATCTTTTGGTGATGCAAAATTTTCAGGAAAACAGGCGCCATCAGGTGAGGATCGAACCTTGCGTTTTTTACTCGGACTTTTGTTTGAGGACTTATCTGTTTCGCCGGCTAGCTCTTCTTCATCAGTCTCATAAATGACATTTTTCGCTTGTGATGAACCAGCATTGGAGTCATTGTTGTGTTTATTCTTCAGCACCTCATTTTCCTTACGAAGAAGATCAACATCTTTCTTTAATTCCTGATAAAGTTTTACTACTTCATCAAGTTTTTGACGAAGTTCATTATTATCTTTCTCAAGAATTTCTGTTTTCATTGAGTCCTTTTTTACTCGCGCATCTGGCGTTACCGGCGAACTCTTCTTACCGTTGTCACTCGATTGGGATGGAGGTGATCGAGCAACCCTTGCTTTTTTAAGAAGGGATTTATTAAATGCAATAATTGGCTCTGTCCAGAATCCGTAGAGCCGATCTCCGAAGATGGTGGATTTTCCAGTGAACCTGGATTGCCACCTGGGGTAATGTATCTATTTGTTTTACTCATTGCATATTTATGTATACGTTCACTCTCAGTATACGGAGGTTGGATTTTAGTCGCCTCTATGACAGGCATGCCTTACCTCGGGTATATTCTTTTTTGTTCCCCTACCCGAAGTGGTACTGTTTTTCAAGTGATTTCGGTATTTAATCGACATTTTTCGATTTTGTGCACACGTACAATTTTTTTTTTATTAACAATGTTGTTAAGCCGATGTAAACATTAACATAAAATACTTAGTCAAAAGTAATGGTAGAATTTCCATGAAACAAAATTAATTTACTACAACACGTTTTTGAGAATTTCGCAGGCTAATAGCATGTATATAGCCATCTTATACAAGCTATAGCAAGATAGCTTGAACAAAGGCATCTTGTACTAGCTGGTAGGTTGTATATAGCCATCTTATTTAAGGTAGCAAGGTAGCTTATATATAGCTGTCCTATGCAAGCTAAAGCTTGTATATAGCCATCTTATGCAAGCCAAAGATGTGCAGTTGTAGATAACATATAGCTATCTTATACAAGCTATAGCTTGTATATAGCCATCTTGTGCAAGCTGTAGCACGTGCATTTGTATGTAGTTTGTATATAGCCATCTTACACAAGCTATAACTTGTATATAGCCATCTTATACAAGCTATAGCTTGTATATAACCATCTTATGCAAGCTAGAGAACGTGTGCGCACGTATGGTTTGTATGTTTTATATTGTTGTAAGTTCGTCTTTACTTCATTGAAATTCCACCACTAGTTTTGAATAAGTATTTTATGTTAATGTTAAAATCGGCTTAACTTCATTGTTAAAAAAAATAATTTCCAAGTGAGCACAAAATCGAAAAATGTCGATCAAAAACCGAAATCACTTGAAATACAGAAATCGGATAATTACCTTCAGCAAATTAACAACCACAAAAGTTAAAGCATGGTGGATTTGTAAATAGCTTGCATATAGCGTTCTTATAGAAGCTATAGCTTTTATATAGCCATCTTATGCTAGATATAGCAAGCTAGCTTGCATAAAGCCATCTTATACAAGTTGGGGTGGCCGTGGCGCGATAGTTGTGTGCTCGCCTCTCAACCTCTTTGTCGAAGGTTTGATTCCTGCCGTTGTCTATGTCAACTTATATTCCCTTAAAAACCAGTTCTCAAAAATTGTCATAAAATGAGTTGCTGGTTTACTCATTACATGCTGTTCAGGAATAACACTAACAACATGTGATTGAGTAAACTAGTAAACTCAAAATATGACAACGAAACAAATAAAATAATGCGAATTATAAGAGACATAAATAAATAAGATACTGCAATTTTCTCGGCATTAGTTCAGCCGCCATCCCTGGAGATAAATCTGAGACAACAACCAGCTCTTCTTTCTCTTCTTTTACTGGGTGCCCGCGCTGTGTTCAAAAAACATATAAAGGGCATTCATAATCCCTTTAGTACGTGCAAAATTATAAAAAAAAGCAACAGCTTGCATATAGCCATCTTGTGCAAGCTAAAGTATATAACCATTATAGCCTTCTTATACAACCTTTAGCTTGTATATAGCCCTCTTATGCAATCTATAGCACGTGCACTTGTACTAATCGGATAATGCACGTGCACTTGTACTAATCGGATAATTTCCTTCAGCAAATTAACAACCACAAAAGTAAAAGCATGGTGGATTTGCAGATAGCTTGTATATAGCCATCATATACATCTTACACATAGCCTTCTTATATAGGCTATAGCTTGTATATAGCCATCTTATGCAAGTTAATGGCTTGAATATAGCCATCTTCTGCAAACTAAAGCACATGTATTTGCAGATGACTTCTATAAAGCCTTCTTATACAAGTCATATAGCTTGTATATAGCTATCTTATGCAAGCTAAATTACATGGATTTTTATGATTTATCATTGGTCTAATTGACTTTTATTGAATGGAAATTCAACCATTGTTTTTGAATATGTTTTTGATGTTATTTTTCACATCGGTTTTACTTCATTGTTAAGAAAATTGTAGCTGCCCAACAAATCGACAAACGTCGATCAAAAATCTCAATCACATCAAATACAGAAATGGACAAATTTCTTTCATCAACAACCAAACAAACTAGCTTGTATATAACCATCTTATTCAAGCTAATAGCTTGTATATAGCCATCTTATGCAAACTAAAGCACGTTGTGTTTGCAGAGTGCTTGTATAAAGCCATCTTTTACAAGCTATATCTTGTATATAGCCATCTTATGCCAGCTAAGGCACGTGTATTTGCAGAAAGCTTGTATATAGCCATCTTATGCGAGCTAAAGTACGTACATTTGTAGATAGCTTGTATATAGCCATATTATAAAAGGTATTGCTTGCATATGGCCATCTTATAAATAGCTTTAGCTTGTATATAGCTATCTTATGCAATCTATATTACACATCGTATTATCCATTCTAAAATTCATTATACTAAGAATCAAGGTAATGTTACCTACATCGGACTTGAACCTGCATAGGATAACTAGACTACCCACCTACTAAATAGCCTCCATGGTTAGCTACAATAAAGTTGTAAGCTATAAGAGCAAGTTTACGAACCAGTCGTGCATTTTATTTGATTTGCGGATTAATTAAGCGTCGTAGCGACTTAGAAATAGCATATTCGTGATTTTGGGAGTGCCACGTTTCAATTGATGTATCGCACGATACGAAAACCCAATTTGTCAAAATTGACATATTTTTCTCTTTAAACTTGATTTGCGAATAATCTAAGCGTCCTAATGAGATCAAACTTCAACCCTTTTTTCTCTTTAAATTCAATTTCCGTCTAAAAAGTGAAAATTCGTGATACGAAAAACAAATTTGTCAAAATTGACATATTTTTCTTTTTAAACTCGAAAAAATTGGTTCCTGTTGTTGATAAAACAATTTTCTTCTAAGGAATGTTGTTTTCCCTAAAAAATGTGTTTTCTTATATAAAAAATTGTTTTTTTTTGTTTAATTTTGGAAAAAATAATTTTAAGTCGTTATTTATTATCAAAAACTATATTATGAAAAAAATATTCATTCTAATATTATCACAAAGTACTACCTTAATCTAACTAACCGAAGTGTTCGGCGTTCGAATCCTGCAGATACAGGCTATATACAAGCTATTTTTTTCCATATGGCTTGTGAGGGATGTTCATATGCAAGTAATAGCTTGCAGAATGTGCGCCAAAATGACTTGCATAAGGCCTTCTGTGGTTAATGTACAAGCTAGGAAATAAATTTTATATAGCCTACTACAAGCTTAAATGTTAGTTGGGGAGTGCTTGGACGGTGATCGAAAGGGCCTAAGTTCGAATACCGGAAAAATCAGGTAAGTAAAATATTTTAAAAATTAAATTAAATTCTATACATTTTAGATATGCAGGAAAGCAGTTCCCTAAGTCCGAAATGTCGAGGAAAATTCAGATATTAATATAATAATAAAATAAATATAAGCAATAATTTTTTTAAACTACTTTCAGTAGTTTGGTAAGGCCTTACCTTATACAAGCTAATTGCTTACAACTGCAAATAAAGGTCTGTATAAGGCCTTATACAATTTTAATTTTATTATTAAGCTTAATACAAACCACTTAAAAACTAAGTCTTAAATAGTAGAATAACATTATATATTACAAAATTATATACAATATAGTGACTTAAATTCTGAACAATCAGTAGAATACAAACAAAAAAAAGAACAGTCTTTAATCAATATTAAAGGAAGGTTTTCAGGAATTTAGGAGTGCATGCCGCAAGGCGGGTTTACTAAAGTAAAGGTCAAATACGTTGGAATTATTGATTGTGTTAAGGGCTCATTTTCGCCATATTCAGTGCGGTTGTATAGCAGTCGAAACAAAGTAGCGGATTTAAAACGGGAATTTGTATGAATATAAATATTTTGGAGTAGAATATTACAATCAATACAACCATTTAATAACCGATGAATGAACTGGATGTCAGCATTCTTACGGCGGGTATACAAAGTTTGTAAGCCTAAAAGTTTAAGACGTTCTGAATATGGTGGAAGGTTGAAAGGATCATGGATCAAGGCGAAACGAATGAATCTTCACTGGACGGCTTCAATTTGTTTAATGTGGACTAAACTAAGTACATAATAAAATTCAAGAATAATTTCAAAATTAATTCTTTATAAATATATATATTTTTTTTAAAATAATTTTTTGTTTGTATTTCTTTAATAATAATAATAATATTCTTAGGATAAAAGTATTTCTTCTCAAAAATAATCGTACAATAAATATAAAATTAAAGGAATTTATATTATTTTGAAATGTATTGTTTTTTTTCGTTTAATAGTATTTTTTTATCTGATAGAATTTAAAAATAGGTAGTAATATATCGATAAATATTTTTTGATCGTAAATATTTATAATAATTTTGTTTGCTTATATTAGAAAAACAATCAACATTATAAATAAAATTTTATCACTTAGAATATTTCATTGGATTAATACAATATATTTTTTATTTAATTTGTGTTTTAATAATATTTTACATATTTATGGATAATATTCAAATCTATATTAAGAGTGGCAGGAAAAGATTTCTTTTGTTTATGTTATAAGTGCAAGTTCGTACGATCCAGTCGTGCATTTTATTTGATTTAAATTTAAATTTAAAATTTAAAAAATTGAATATTCGTGATGTTGGGAGTGACACCTTTCAATCGATGTATCGCACGATACGAAAACCCAATTTGTCAAAATTGACATATTGTACTTAGACAATTGTTTTTTATGGCTATCGCAAAAATATCTAAAATGCCAGAGGACACAATAACAATTGATGAATTAAAGACACTTCGTGCTTTAAGTAAACGAAACATTACTCGAATAAAAACATTGGTCGATAAGTTAACTAGTGCTCATTCAACAGAGTTGGAATGCAGATTAGGAATTTCGGAGTCTTATTTCAAGCAGGTTTTATCGTACCAATCTCAAATGGAACGTTTACTACCAACAGATACTGCAAGGGGTGAATTGGAGGAGCTGTATATTGCAACTAAATCAAAAATTGTTTCACTCTTGGGAACAGGTAGACAAGGTAGCATGTTTGAATCCACCTTTGCCTTCCCTGCATCTACCACCAGTCGTTTGCCACATCTTTCTTTACCCCGTTTTAGCGGAAAGTATTCAGAATACAAAAATTTTATCAGAGTTTTTGATAATTTAGTGAATTCTGATCCTTCCTTGAGCAAGATTGAAAAGTTTAATCATCTGTTGTCTTGTCTTTCGGACCAAGCTCTTGGGACAATTTCATCTTTTCATATAACCGAAGAAAATTATTCTTAGCCATTGGAAAAGTTAAATGAGAGATATGACAATAACACCCTGATATTTCTCGAAAATATTTCAAACTTATTTGAACTTCCAAAGTGTTCAAAACCGTCAGCCCCTCAACTTCGCAACGTTGTGAATAGTATATCGGCGATCTACAGTTCACTTTCATCTTTAGGAAAAGATGAAGGCATTTGTAATGCTATCATAATTTATATAGCTATGTCCAAGGTAGACAAGGAAACCCAGGCAAAATGGGATGAAGAATTGGAATACTCTAAACTTCCAAAATGGGATGATTGTGCCAAGATGATAGGCAAACGTTGTCAATACCTTGAAGCTCGTACAAGTAAACATGTTACTTCAAATCGTGTAGAGACTTCAAATTCAGCTCAAAAACCTTTCAATAAGGAAAAGTTCCACAGATTCACATCAAAACAGCAAAATTCGCTAACTTTTTCACAAAAGCATTGTGTGTTTTGCAAGGACAGCGAACATTTCATTGTCAATTGTCCTAGCTTCATTAAGCTCTCAGTTTCGGAGAGGTTATCTACAGCCAAAAAGCTCAACCTTTGCAGCAATTGTTTAGCAAAAGGTCACATAAGGTCGAAATGCACATCCAGCTTTAATTGCAAAATATGCTATAAGCCGCACCATACACTACTTCATCGAAAACAAGAAGCCATCAAGGAAAAGGGTTCAAGTACATCGTCCGCGGTTTGTAATACTGAATTACAACCAGCTAAGATTAAGACTACAAGCCAAGTCATTATAGCTACTGCTTTAGTTCTTGCTTATGACTCTTCAGGCAGCTTTCATTTGGGAAGGGCTCTACTCGATTCAGGGTCACAAATCAATCTGATAAGCGAAGATTTTGCTCGAATTTTGAATCTTCAAAAAACGAAGAAATTTATTCAGATAATGGGAGTAGGAACTGCTCAAACTCAATCAAATTGTCGAACGCAAACTCTCATAAGGTCGAGATTTAAAAGGTCGAGATGTGCTTAGAGTTTTTGGTAACGCAACATATCACCGGTCATCAACCAGATATGGAAATAGGGATCTCAAATTGGAATATCCCTTCTAATATTGAATTGGCGGATGATTTATTCAGTCAACCATCAGATATTGACCTTTTGTTAGGTGCAGAAGTCTTTTTTGATGTATTGTCAGTGGGACAAATCAAACTGGGATCTGGGCTACCAATATTGCAGAAGACCAAACTCGGATGGATCCTGTCGGGTAGGTGTACTACAACACTAAACATGGCAAGGCATCTCTGTTTAAATTCAACACAGGATCAAGATGAGTTGCTGCATTCATGTGTTGAAAAATTTTGGGAACTGGAGGAGTAAAGCTGTTTTCAACAAAAAATGGACAGAGGAGCAAGAAGCTTGCGAAGCTCCTTTTTTGGAAACAGTTGAAGTTCTTCCAAGTGGTCGTCTGTTTGTTCAACTCCCTTTCAAGAAGGATCCCGGCTGCTTAGAAGCTAATTTTGATATAGCTTACAAACGTTTTCTTTCTCTGGAGCGTAGGCTAGAAAAACAGTCGTTGGTCAAGGTTTAATATTCCCGTTTTTTGAAAGAATATGAGGAACTTGAACACATGTCATTAGTTGAAGACCCAAATATGCAGGAATCTCATTATTATATTCCACATCAATGCGTGATAAAGCCAAGTAGTACATCTACTAGCTTAGGGTTGTTCTTGACCCCTCCTGCTGTACTTCGTCACAGGTATCAAATTAAATCAAATTCTCATGGTGGGACCGACCATTCAAGATGAGCTTATCACAATTCTACTTCGTTTCCGTCTCCATCCTTATACTCTTACTGCGGACATAGTTAAAATATATAGGCAGGTTCTCATACATCCAGTGCAAAGAAAGTTCCAGTACATACTATGGCGTGAAAACTCTTCGGAACCTATAAGTACTTATAACTTGAACACTGTTACATATGGTACCTCTTCAGCACCATTCCTTACTATAAGATGCCTTCATTTCCTATCGGACAAATTCAGAAACCAGTTTGAAAAGGGATCTCAAGTTGTAGGATCTGATTTTTATGTTGACGACATGCTCACAGGAGCCGAAGACCTAAATTCTCTCCAGCAAATCAAGACAGAGGTTAAAGCCATATTATGATCTGCTGGTTTTGAGTTATCGAAATGGCATAGTAATCATCCGACAATTATAGAAGAATCTCTTAACAGGACTAAGGACTTCAAAATTGTTGAAGCGATCTTAACAAGCACACTGGAAATCACTTGGGATTCAAAAATAACGAGTGTCTCCTACTAAACGGAAACAGTTACCACGTTTGGAACTGTGTGGAGCACATTTACTGGCTATAAGATAAAGCTGTCTTCGATAATTCTGTTTCCAAGGTTTACTTCTGGACTGATGCTAAGGTCGTTCTACATTGGATAGGCATGCCTTTTCTTAAATCAAGTACTTTCGTCGGCAATAGTGTATCTGATATTCAAGAAAGGTCCGTCAATGTATCCCTTAGACATGTTCCTGGTTCGGAGAATCCTGCTGATATAGTATCCCGAGGATGTACAGTGGATGACTTACAAAACTCAATATGGCTTTCGGGTCCAACATTTCTGAAATAAGACGCCAGAAATTGGCCGACAAATACCAGAAATCGATTGTCAGAGGAAGAAATGAGCCTTGAAGTCCGGAGGACAGGACTTGTTTGTAAGGAAAAACGACCTAATTATCTATTCGATGTCATTGAAAAATATAGTACATATACTAAAGTACTCGATATATTCGCATACATGTTAAAAATCGTTGTTAAAGAAGGAAAACAGGATTTAATCTATCTTTCACCTAATTATCTAGAAAAATCTTTAAGTCGAATTGTTTGGGTCATACAGCGTCAATTTTTCTCAGAGGAAATGGCATGCATAAGAAAGAATATGCCTGTAAAAGGGTCCATTAAGTGGCTTAATCCATTCCTGGAAAACGTTAATGGTGTAGAGCTGCTAAGAGTAGGCGGAAGTTTGAAACATGTTCCAAATTTATCTTCGGATCAAAAACATCCTTATCTACTTCCTAAAAATTCAAACTTCGTAAATTGTATGATCAGGCATTTGCATTTAACACACTATCACTCTGGTCCAAAAATGATCGTTTCACTCATCAGCAGAAAATTTTGGGTCATAAACGCACGAGAACTAGCAAGGCGCGTCGTAAAGAATGTGTACACTGCGTAAGGTATAAAACAAAACTTCTCGAACAAGTCATGGGTAACTTACCGAAGGAAAGATTAACGGCATCTCGTCCATTCGTAAAATGCGGTGTGGACTTCTGTGGTCCAGTGATGACGTGCCTGAAGATACGAGGGAAGAGGCCATACAAATGTTACATAGCTGTCTTCTTTTGTTTTGCTTCTAAGTCCGTTCATTTAGAGGCTGTTTCAGGCTTATCTTCGGAAGCCTTTATAGCTGCTCTTAAAAGGCTTATAGGCCGAAGAAGTTTCCCGTCAGACATATATTCAGATAACACTACAAACTTCGCAGGGGCGCAGGCAAAGCTCTTAGAACTTCGTAGAAAATTTTTAAATCAATCAACTCACTTAGAGATAAATAATTTCTGTACTAATAATGGTGTTAAATTTCATTTTATTCCCCCCAGGGCTCCTCATTTTGGTGGAAATCAGAAAACTAGCTCTACTTCCTGCTTGAAAGGAGAGTCCTTCCAAAGGGGGTGGAATGTTGGGGCGCAACGTTTATTTTTAAATACTTACGTTATCTACTTAAAGCTATTTTAAATTTAACGAATAAAGATTAACAATTTAACGAAACATTCAAATTTGCCGCCACAATGTTAGGGCGAGCCATCTTTTTTTACCTACAAAAAATGTATTTTACATAGAAAAAACATAGAACAAACCTGATGATAAGCTAGACAGAACAATAAAAACTTACTTCTTGTTATATATTGAAAGCGTACGGTCTTTTCTTTCGATCGGTCATAATTCACTTTTGCAATTAGTGGAAAAACGCTTCCATCTATCAAACACAATTAAAGTCGTAGATGATACCAGTCATTTAAATGATATTTGGTGGTTTTGATTAATTCTTATAATAATATCTAGTGTAAAATTATTTATAAAATTGTAATCAACACACAACAAATTTAAAAAAAAAAAGATACACCCAAAATGAAGGGGTTTGTAAACTTAAAAAAAAAACTAATAAATAAAAATAAAAATACAAAACATTTGTAAGTTTCATTTCTTACTATGGTTCATTTCCATTCTAATAAACATTAAAAAAAAATATATATATAAATATATATATAATTATGTATAATCAATAAATATCTACATGATTTATTTAATAAATATTTCAGTTTGGTGAATGTTTGAAGTGGATATTTTTCAGATTATTTCGTGTTTAAAGTATATTATTACAATTAGCATGCATTTGAGTATTTATAATAAATATATATATAGTTTGTTATATATCTCAAATCATATAACACATGTGTCAGTGGAATAAAATACTTACGGATTTACTAGCTAGAAAAGCAGACGCAGATAGGATTTACAAATGTATTAACAAAAGTGTTCCAATTCGTAGGGAAACGATTATCAAACACTGCATAGCAATATTAATAGCAGCTTTAAATGGGATAGCTGAAATTTTACGAAATCTACCTGTAGAAATAGGGACAGTTCATAAAGAACAGGGACAAGAAGTTTTTATTAGTGTTAGAGACAAGTTGATAGCCGTGTTAGGAAAGCATAACATAGAAGCAGAAGTACCTTCTACCTACGCCGAAGACATACAAATTAAATTTGAAGAATTATACTTAATAGAATACGATTCTCAGTTAGAAAAGGAAGAAGACACGGACGATTTATTAAATGGTTATCATAGTGTAGAGAAACATCAGTTTAAACAAAATCCAATAGAAACCAAAATGTCAGTAACAGCAGTAGAATTCATAAAGTTAGCCTCATAAATTCTTTCAGAGTTCGATGGTAGTGTAGAAAATCTACCATGTTTTTTAGATGCAATAGATATCCTCGAACAGATTAAAGAGACTCACCGCGGTTTTGATAGTGAAAACTAAGCTTAAATGAAAGGCTAGAAACTTCATTAACAACGAGCAGACGCTACAACAAATTAAAGATAGACTTAAAACTAAGGTACAAGGTGAATTAGCTACATAGTAGGACGGCAAACCAATATACTAGTGAGATAGAAAAATTAACAAAATCACTAGAAGGAGCATACATTTCTGACGGCCTAACAACTGAATTGGCAACAAAATATGCTACACAGGTGGCAGTAAAAGCAGTGTGCAAGAACTGACAGTGTTAAACTAATCATGCAAGCTGGTACATTTACTACAATGAATGACGCATTTGGTAAACCTAATACAATACTATATGTAAACCGAAATCGAGGTAGTTACCATGGAAATTATAGACAAAGTAACAATAGAGGTAGATTCCGACCAAACCATAGCAGAGATGACTACAGCTCTAATAAAACCAAACGAAATTTTAACCAAAATGCCCAGAGGTTTGGAGGTCAACACAATCAAGGAAATATTAGAAATATAACTCAGCAGGAAAACCAGCAAACTCCACTTCAAGAACAAGAATAGAAAGTGCCTTAAAAAAAGTGTATGCATTTAATTTACATCTCAGCAGTTATATATCTTCAGGCTCTACTTTAAATAATTTAGTCTAAACGTTCCTAGTAGATACAGGGGCAGATGTATCCATTATTAAAAAAGGGCATATAAATCAAAATGTTTGCATAGTAACGGAACAGTTGGTACCATAGGCATTGTGAGTGCGGATCTAATATTGGAGTATCTGATTGTTCGACATGATTTCCATGTGGTTGAAGAAAACTTCCCAATTTTTTAGAAATATAATTGTATTTTAGATTATCAATCAAACGAAGATTGGTTTATATTTAATTAGATCGAAAGATTACCACGAGGATATAGCAATCCCCATGTCAAATTCTTTCAAAGTAAACACAATTTCTATTCCCGCTAGATCTGAAGCCATTCGACTTATTCATATTGAATCAACGGAGGAAGATTATTTTAATTCCTCATCAGGTGATTAAAACTGGTGTGTATATAGCTCAACCATTTGTAAAAATTGCCAACACTTCGAATGAAAATATAACAATACAGAATATTAAGGTGAAAACAGAAAATCTTAACGACTACAATACCATCATTCAATTCAAGCAACATTTCCCTAATAGACCAGGAGCCCACAGCAAATTTTGTGCGTGAAGATATAACCAAAAGTGGTTTATATGAGTATGAAGCCCTCAAATAACTAACGACAAATATGGAAGTCTGGCAGCATTTTCTTGCAGCTAAGATTAATAATAGTATGCCAAAGGTACATATTTTTCCAAAATGTGGATCAAAAGTATAACCACTTGAAACTGGCATTAAATTAAAGGGCAGAATGCACTGAATACAAATAGATAGGTGCCAGACGTTTTAGGTGCAGCTTTCCCCTTGCCAGACGTACTAATAGTACGCAAAAAATCATTTTTTTAAACAATTGGTATAACCATATGTGTGATACATCAAAACATTTGTAAAATTGTTCTTATCACAAATAAATAGGTGCCAGACGTTTTAGATGCAGCTTTCCCCTTGCCAGACGTACTAATAGTACGCAAAAAATCATTTTTTAAACAATTGGTATAACCATATGTGTGATACATCAAAACATTTGTAAAATTGTTCTTATCACAAATAAATAGGTGCCAGACGTTTTATATGCAGCTTTCGCCTTGCCAGACGTACTAATAGTACGCAAAAAATCATTTTTTAAACAATTGGTATAACCATATGTGTGATACATCAAAACATTTGTAAAATTGTTCTTATCACAAATAAATAGGTGCCAGACGTTTTAGATGCAGCTTTCCCCTTGCCAGACGTACTAATAGTACGCAAAAAATCGTTTTTTTAAACAATTGGTATAATCAAAAGTCGTTATTACACCAAATGATATTCTGATTTCTCTACTTTGATTATGCGAAACAGCAATCTGTTTCGTACCGCTATACTTTGAAAAAAAAATGCATGACACAATAAACAACCGTGCTGATAAGATAAGATAAGATAATAAACAACTTAGTTGCAGTAGTAGTTTTGTTGACCGCAAAGTGAATATGTCTGACGAAGTAAATAAGAAATGTTCTCCATTCAAGTGATAGCCCAAAACAATGCGGAAAAATAATTTTGTTTACTGAAAAAACATTGCAGAAATGCTCTGAAGTTTTGAAAATTACGACAAATCGCAAGTTTAATTTTCTGATATAAAGCCTCCAGTTGAGGTTGATACTTTAACTGGGTACCATAGTGCGTGCTACCGGCTCTTTACTGCAATTTACAAAAAAATTGATAACATCTCCGATAGATACAATTCACGTGGAATGTAAGTTATATCCTTGTTTTTTGTAGTTTATATAATCCCATATTACTCATAATCGCGTATATGTATGTTATATAGTGCCTGAAACTACCAAAAATAATAGATGCAGTCCAAGTGTTGCAATTAAAAATACTCGGACTATATCCAATATCACGGTGGATCCGAATAACAAATGTTTTTTTTGTAATTGCATTTCGAAATACTCATATGAAAAAAAAGAAAAGGTTATATGTGTCCGAAGATCTACTTTAGAACACATTGTGTGCGAAGCAATACTTCTTGGGAATGATGCAGTGTACCAAGTATTGATAAATGGTGTCGGAGACGATGAACTGAAGTATCATAAAATATGTCTTGCTAGATTTCTTCAGGAAGCTAATAATTTAGAAAAAAGAGTTGTGAACAGCAATTCGGGATGTAGACATTCACACAAATGCGCTCTTTCTACTATCTCACCTTTGTTGAAGAACGCATTTTGAAATTAAAAGAAATGTATCCATTTGATGATATTGCTAATTTGTGCCAACAAAAATTGTGTGAAATTAATCCTTCAATCACCTATTCCAAACTATACTTAAAAAGGAAGCTGTTAACCATATACAAGGAAAGAATCGTCGTGATAAAAATTCAAAAACAATTAGTTATTTTGAATACTGATATGAACGAATACGAAGAAAGTTTGCTAACCGATAAGTTGGCAAAACTAAATTTAAAATCCATGGTCAGGTAGCTTATATTATATATTATTATAATATACGTGGAAAAAGTACTTATTAATTCATTTGACAGGAATATTGCTTACTATTACCTACTCGTACCTATTATAAAATAAAAATCAATTTATTATATCTATAAAATAATTTAATTTTTAGGACTATATTAGTACGTCTGGCAAGGGGAAAGCTGCATCTAAAACGTCTGGCACCTATTTATTTGTGATAAGAACAATTTTACAAATGTTTTGATGTATCACACATATGGTTATACCAATTGTTTAAAAAATGATTTTTTGCGTACTATTAGTACGTCTGGCAATGCGAAAGCTGCATATAAAACGTCTGGCACCTATTTATTTGTGATAAGAACAATTTTGCAAATGTTTTGATGTATCACACATATGGTTATACCAATTGTTTAAAAAATGATTTTTTGCGTACTATTAGTACGTCTGGCAAGGGGAAAGCTGCATCTAAAACGTCTGGCACCTATTTATTTGTGATAAGAACAATTTTACAAATGTTTTGATGTATCACACATATGGTTATACCAATTGTTTAAAAAATGATTTTTTGCGTACTATTAGTACGTCTGGCAAGGCGAAAGCTGCATATAAAACGTCTGGCACCTATTTATTTGTGATAAGAACAATTTTACAAATGTTTTGATGTATCACACATATGGTTATACCAATTGTTTAAAAAATGATTTTTTGCGTACTATTAGTACGTCTGGCAAGGGGAAAGCTGCATCTAAAACGTCTGGCACCTATTTATTTGTGATAAGAACAATTTTACAAATGTTTTGATGTATCACACATATGGTTATACCAATTGTTTAAAACAATGATTTTTTGCGTACTATTAGTACGTCTGGCAAGGGGAAAGCTGCACCTAAAACGTCTGGCACCTATCTATTTGTATTCAGTGCATTCTGCCCTTTAATTTAGTGCCAGTTTCAAGTGGTTATACTTATGATCCACATTTTAGAAAAATATGTACCTTTGGCATACTATTATTAATCTTAGCTGCAAAAAAATGCTGCCAGACTTCCATATTTGTCGTCAGTTATTTGAGGGCTTCATACTCATATAAACCACTTTTGGTTATATCTTCACGCACAAAATTTGCTGTGGGCTCTTAGACTATAAATTTGCTTTTAAAGTATTGAACAACTTGTGTTCAAAATACGTGGATATTTTCGCATAAGAGACAGAGCCCATAACAACTAATACATTTTATAAACAAAAACTTAGGATGAAAGATGTTGAACCAGTGTGTATTTAAAACTATAGGATGCCTTTGTGTACCTGAAGTACACAAAGAAGAAATAAGTAGGGAGTTAGGTAAATTAATAAAAGATGATATAGTAGAACCATCTACTTCAGAATACAATAGTCCTATACTCTTGGTATCCAAAAAACCACTCCCAGGCAAACAAGAGAAAAGATGGAGACTAGTCATTGACTACAGAGCGATCAATAAAAAACTAATGGCAGAAAAATTCCCATTACCAAGAATAGACGATATACTCGATCAGTTGGGAGGAGCAAAATACTTCTCATGTTTAGACTTAACGTCAGGATTCCATCAAATAGAATTAAGCAAGGAATCAAGAGATATCACATCTTTCACAGCTGATGTCGGTACATACTAATTTAAGCGACTACCTTATGGATTGAAAATTGCCCCAAATTCTTTCCAAAGGATGATGACACTATGATTTGCATGTCTTAAGCCATCTCAAGCATTTCTTTACACGGATGACTTGGTAGTATTAGGTTGTTACGAGAAACACATGATAAAAAATTTAGAAGATGTTTTCAATACATGCAGGAAGTACAACTTAAGACTGCATCCTGATAAATGCATATTTTTCAATCAAGAAGTTACATATCTTGGGCATAAATTCACAAACAAAGGCACATTGCCTGACCCAAGTAAATTTGAAACAGTCCAGAAGTATCCCGTACCAAAGAATGCTGACGAAGCTAAGAGATTAGTTGCGTTTTGTAACTACTACAGAGGATTTGTTCCTAAATTCGCTGAACACTCCAGGGTTTCAACAAGGTTGTGCAGGAAAAATGTTCCATTTGACTAGACTGAGGAATGCACTAACGCCTTTCAATATATAAAAAATCTCTAATCAGTCCACAAATACTCCAATACCCTGATTTTAGCAAAGAATTTTATATCACAACAGACGCAAGCGGATTCGCTTGTGGCGCAGTGCTTAGTCAAAAATATGAAGACAAGCAATTACCAATAGCCTACAGTTCAAGAGCATTCACCAAAGGAGAAATTAATAAAGCCACAATAGAGAAAGAACTAGCAGCCATACATTGGGCCATAACTTTTTTAGACCATATGTCTAGGGAAGAAATTTGTTCATCAAAACAGACCACAGGCCCTTATCCAATCTTTTCTCAATGAGAAACCCATCTTCTAAGCTAATGCGAATAAGATTAGACCTGGAAGAATATGACTTTGAAGTGGAATACATAGCTGAAAAAGAAAATTACATAGCGTACGCACTATCCCGAATAAATATTACAGATTTAAAGCAACTTGCGGTAGAATCTACTAAAGTATACAACGTAACAACAAGAGCAATGAAAAAACATAATCTTAACACTGTTGCAAATCACAGAAGTCACCCCGAGAACCCCAAAATTTACGAAGCGCTAAATAAATATGAAGTTAGAAAGCATGCTCAGCTCATTTTGGATTTTCCGAAAAAGTACATCAAAAAAGGAAAGAAGATTTGCAGCTATATAGATACAAGCAACCTGATTATTGAGACGAAAATTGACATAGGACAATTCTTTGTCAGGCTTATGAATGAAGCCGGCAAATAAGGACTTGTAAAAATACAATTGTCCTTAGTAGACAAATTGTTTAAATATACTCGAGTAGATGAATTTAAAGAAAATGGTATCCAAGTTCTCAAAGGAATAGAAATAGCGTTAACTCCGAAATTAACGCAGGTGACAAATATTGAAAAAATCAACGCAATCATTAGGCAGTACCATGACGATCCAATACGGGGAGGCCATCCATGAATTGTTCGTACTACTAACAAAATAAGCCAACATTTCTACTGGAAAAATATGAAAAAAAAGATATAAAAAATTATGTTAACGATTGTACACAATGCAAAAAAACAAAATAAATAGACACATTAGAGAACCAATGGGTATCACAGAAACACTAAGAAAAGCATTTGAAACGGTTCAAATAGATACAATAGGTCCTCTCCCCAAGTCTTTTAATGGGAATGAGTACGCAGTCACCATCATATGTGATATGACAAAGTATTTAATTGCAGTACCAATACCGATCAAGCACGCCAAAACAATAGCAAGGGCAATATTTGCAAACTATATTCTCGTCTATGCATGTATGAAAAAAATGTAAACAGACATGGGAACAGAATATAAAAATAGCATTTTTGAAGAATTATGTAAATTACTTTAAGTTGAACATTAAACTTCAACACCATATCATCATCAATCACTGGGAACAGTTGAACTTATCCATCGTACATTCAATGAATATTTACGCTCCTACATATCTGTTGACAAAAGCGATTGGGATGAATATCTCAAATATTTTTGCTACTGTTACAACACGACACCATCAACCGCGCATGGTTACTGTCCTTTTGCACTTGTTTTCGGGAAAACACAACCTACATTTGAATTCCTCAAACAGAATGAAATTGCACCTCTATACGTATAACTACGATGCGTATGATAAAGAATTAAAATACCGACTCCAAGTAGCGAAACAAAGAGCCAAAGAGTACATAATGAAAAGAAAAGAAAAACAGAAGACAATTTGCGATAGGAAAATACAATCTAAGGAAATTAGCATAGGAGATCTAGTGTTACTAAAAGATGGCACATTTCATAAGTTAGATAGTAGATACAAGGGCCCTTTTAGAGTAGAAAGCATAGATAAGAACAATAATTATAGCTAAGCACCTAACAACACGAACAATGACAAATTAAGAAAACAAAAAATAAGTAAAAATATTATAATACACAAAAACAGGCTAAAACATATAGACTAAAATCTTGTTCAATACACATAAGACATAGAAATTAAATTTCTGTAGATGTTAGGATTCAAAAAATACTACATATAATTTAATATTGAAATGCATATTATTTTACAAATTATGTAACTATAAAATTATTCAAATTTAATGAAAACAAAATGTAAACAAAACAAATGGGCACAAAAAAAATGTGAAAGACTGCTCATCCATTGACACTAACAATTCTTAAAAAAAGGAAGGTGCAGTATGGCGAGAATCCGGAACTCAATGCATGCATAATTATTATTGCCAGTATCAGAGTGACTCAGTGGCTAACTTAAATAGTGACGATTCATATCGCACCACTTTTACCTTTTCAAGTGCATTGCCCAAGAGTAATGTGCGACTTAATTGAGTTCGGGCCTTCTTGCTAAGCTTGCGCTTTCCATTAAATTGATTTGTTTATAGATAAGTATAAATAAGGTGAAATCATAATAATAAAAAGGAGTTATTCATCAACTACCATAATGTCTGTGTTTTATTCCGGCACACTTATTACATTGTGAACATGGATAGCTTAGCTTAACCACTGTTCCCAGTTTCTCTCGTCATTTGCCACAAATCATCTCAGATACTCGGCTTGGGGCCGATGACTTCTCTCCAATGAACCGTTTGCTTGAGGATGATACGCTGTTGTGTGATGTTTCTTCACGCCCAATAACTTGCATGTTTGTGCAAAGACCTTCGATGTAAAGTTAGCACCATTGTCGGTGACGAGTACTTCAAGGATTCTATATCTTGTCAAAATTTGCTCATAAAACATTCTTGCAACGGTCGAAGCTTCCATATCAGGGAGAGCTGCGCAGTCCATGAATTTTGTGAAGTCGTCCTGAAAAGTCAAGATATATCTGTTTCCCGAGTATGAAATAGGAAGACCACACACAATATCCATATATACCTTATCAAACCGAAAACTTGGTGTATCTGGTATCACCATTGACATTTTGTTAGCAGGAGACCATTTACTTATTTGGCACTGTGGATATTTTTTGACGTGTTCTTTATTCTCTTTGGCCATGCCCTTCCATTTATATTGTCCCCTAATGGGCGCTAATGTTTTTTTTTATAACCCTAGTGTCCACCGAGTGCCAGATTGTGGAAATCTTTTAACACTGTTTTAATCTCTTCTCTATCTGTTAAGAACTCGATAGCTTGACCAATTTTAGTGCTTGGGAGTATACGTGTATTTTCAGCTTGAGGTGATTTATTAATCCCTGGTATAGCATTCGCAATGGACAAGTTTCGTAGACCAATACCGGCGACGTTTTGAAGTGTCTGCGCCCGTGTTACTGCCATGTATTGCTCTCCCACCTTTCCTTGGGGTATACGACTCAACGCGTCTGCGTTCACCTTGTCGGGTTTGTATTCGATTTTGTAATCGTACTCTGAGAGGATGAAAATTGACAAGACGAGTTGTTGGATCTTTCACGTTAAATACCCCCTTCTGTGTTTGATAGTCATTGTAGACAATAAATGGTCGCCCTAACAAATACGTTCTAAAACTTCTGGTCGCCCATACAACAGCTAACAGTTCTCGTTCTATATTTCAGTACCTTTTCTCAGACGGACTTAGCGATCTACTGGCATTAGCGATCGGCCTATCTTCCCCCACTTTTCCCTGTAATAACACCGACCCCAACGCTTCACCACTAGCACCGGTTGTAAGGATGATTTTTTTGGTGAAATCAGGATAAATTAAAACAGATGTGGATGTTACCGCCTTTTTGAGATCTTCAAACGCTACTTGACATTCGGCCGTCCATCTAAATGGCGTGTTATTTCGGGAGCAGTTGCGTTGATTGCCGTATTTGCAGTAAGATGCCTTCGATCCAAAGCACGAACCATTCTATAAAGGCAAAACCGACCATCACCTTTCCTGTCCACCTACGAGCTGACAAGTCGCCAAATACCAAAGAGACGCGCACCTACAACACCACCACAAGGTAAACCGAAGGTCTTCGAAGTCACATCTGTCCGGGTATAAAGCAAAAAATAATCAATAATAAAATTAAACTCGCATCTCATTTCGCAATTGAAAGATGGCACCATGCTTATGCTAGTAAAAACAAACACATAGTCGATAGATTCCTTAAGATTACAAATCTCGCTAACCAAATTCTGGTAACTGTTTCTCTTCACAAACATCTCAATTCGTCGATGTAAGTGAATCCGAAATAGTTACAGAAATGAAAAGTCAAAGTGTAAGTGAAGTGTACAAACTCACAAAAAAAGTTGAAGGTAAATTTAAGCCTACAGCCCTAATTTTATTCACGGTTTACCTCTACCAAGCTCCCCAAAACGTAGAAATTGGATGGTTTAAAGCAAAAGTAAAGGAGTATATCCCATATTAAACTGGCATTTTTTACATCTCATTGGGGCGACACAAAAACACGTTGCACAAACAACAAAATCTGTGAGCATTGCAATCTCCCTCCGCATGAACCCTCTGATTGTTCCCGTTTAATGTTCCCAAATTGCCTTGATAATCATTCGTCCTCTTCCAAATCATGTCTCAAATACATTAAAAATAAAATTATTCTAGTTATTAAAACCGAAAATAAATGTAGTATGGCTGAGGCCAGACGAGTATATAATCTATAAAACCCCGACCAAAACAAGTCATTTTTTGTGCCTTTTGCAGAAAGAGCAAAACTAGCTATCACAAACAATCAAAATTCTGGCACCGCCAACAATCCTAGGCAATCTTCATCCATAATCGATAAAACAAAAAATACTCTGATAACTAAAACCCAAACTATTTATTTACCTCCCACTACACGTCCTCAAATTATTATCTCTTTCTAGTACACCGGCCTTCTCTAAAAAAATAGCTCAAATTTCAACCTCTTTGATTCCTTGCACGACATCTCTTTCTAACACATTATCTGTCGCGCAAACAAGTACTCCCTCTTCTACGCCATCAATCGCGTCTACTTTCACTCATAAGCACGAAGAACAAAAAAAATACGACAGCTAAAATACTCTAAATAACACTTTACAATCAAATAATTTTTCTATTAACACTGAACCTCTTTCTATGACTGTTAATTCTGTTGACCAGAACACAGTTAATCCAAATGCCTTCATGGACCAAGATGAACAGCTATAATAATTTACATTTAACCACAAAAAATCAGCGGGTGTTTTCGCATGATGAGGGGCAACATACCCATCCGTTCAAGGTTGGGACCGTACTCTCCTCCGCAGACGCAAGCACCGGCCCATAGACCATAACAACTTCAAAACCAATCACTCTAAAACACAAGCTTCGTCTTGTCTTAAAATAATGCAGTGGAACATCCAAGGTTTCACAAATAATTATGATGAATTAAACCTACTCAGAAACGAATGCAACTCTGATGTTATCTCTCTTCAAGAGACACAATGCGCCTTCCAAATGTGCGCATTGTGTCTCTTGAACCCAATAGTGCTTAGAGCATATGTTGGGTACTTTAAGAATTTCTCATACAATATCACCTCTAAGCAAGGAGTTTGTATTCTTATAAAAAAAAATATTATTCTTAAACTTGTACAAATAATCTCAGATATACTCTGCGTAGTAGTTGAACTTGATGTCGGTAGGAAAATAGCAATCATCGGTATTTACATTTTACCAGATCAAATCTTTACATATAGGGAACTAGTAAATATAATTGAGCAAGTTAATAGCCCCTTTATAATAACCGGTGATGTGAACTCGTGGTCTGAGCTATGGGGCTCGTCCATAACCAATAAACAAGCTCAATGATTGAAGAATTAATTACTAAATCAGAAATGTCAGTATTAAATGATGGATGCCCTAAATATTTCTCAATGCACAGCACACTTAGACATGTTGGTATACCATGTTGTACGTCAGAGCTTTTATTAAAGCCATCCTGGTGCGCACTTAAGGAACTTTATAATAGTGATCATTTACCGATCTTGACATCAGTAGAACTCATCCATGTTAATTTATTAGCCTATAAAAAAGCTAATGCGATGTTTAGAAGACAAATGAAAGTAGGTAAAATTTAATGTTTTGCAGAGTTCACTACTAACATAAACCCTAATTCGCCTATTACCAACGTTTGGCAAAATATTAAAACTTTAACTGGTAGTCCAAAAAACACTTTTACAAAAACAATTAAAACAGCTTCCAGTTCAGCTAAACCTACTGATGAAATATCTTACGCTTTTGCTAAAACTTGGTCGCTTCAATCAAAAAGCTTAAACTTCTCATCTTCGTTTAATATAAATAAGAACTAATCTCTAGTCGCAATAACACAGTCTGCACAAAACGCAACTGCAAGGCGTATTGAGAACAAAATAACCTTGCTAGACCTAGAAAGCAGCCTAGGTAGAGTCAAAGGTAAAACCCCTAGTCGCGATAGAATTTCATACCCCATGCTCAAAAATCTAAGTTAACCCTTCTCGATTTATATAATGATAAAACGTATAATTCCACAGAGCTGGAAAACAGCTGTCGTTGTCCCAATTGCAAAACCGAAAAAAAAATTGACATAATCGACAGCTACCGCCCCATACCTTTGTTGCCATATATATCCAAAGTCCTTGAGAAAATAATAGCCAATCGGATTTTATGGTTTATGGAATTAAAGAATCTTCTAAGTATCCATCAAGTAGGGTTCAAACCATAAGGGGTTGTGTTGACGTCCTTCTTCACCTCGATTACGTCATATCTAATGCTCTGTCAGCTCGAAACTACGGGTCTATATCAGCACTTGATTTCGAAAAGGCATTTGACCGAATAGGTATTCATCTCGTACTAAGCAAATTAAAACAATGGGGAATCGGACCTAAAATGTATGAATACATAAAAGCCTTTTGAACGAATAGAAAATTTTCTGTTTAAATAAAAACAACTTTTTCCAAAATCGTTTCATTCGAAAACGGTATCCCCCAGGGATCACCGCTTTCTGTGATACTATTTTCGATTCTTTTGAAGAGTTACATACAATTATTTCAAATACAAAGAACTAGATCATTGTATCTATGCAGATGATGCTTTTATTATTTGTAAGGACAATGACCTAGAAAAGACTAAAATTTTGTGTTTAAATCTGCTCAAAGAAATTATCGACTGGTCCACTATTTCTGGACCAAAACTGTCAATTAACAAATGTAAAATTCTCCAGGTATGTAGAAGAAAAATTGTACCAATATTGATTTATAGCTTAATAATATAAAAATTGAAAACGTTGTTAATCTTAATATTCTTGGACTTATTTCTAACACCAAATATAACTTGAAAAATCATTGTAACTATTTGAAAAATTCACGAGGGGCAAGGGTAAGCATCATTAATTATCTTTCGTCTAAGAAGAAGTACGGTTCATATTAACCCTCTTTGCTATGTAACAAGAATGCTAATATAAAGTCAAATAGATTATGGCTTAGCTTTATACGGATCCTGCCCAAAATCAACGAAAAATATCTTTAAATCGACCTATCATCAAGCGGCAAGGGTGAGGTTTTCGCTTTCCCAACGAACACGATTAAAAATATACTCGCTGAAGCTGGACTGATAGCCTTTCTATACTAAGAGCAATCATGAATCCAATAACTCTTTGCTTATATCTAAAATTAGAGATATCATTATTAAAAACCCTCCAAAATAAAACTATTGTGGAAACCTGGACACGTTGCAGTATAGGGTAACGAGCTGGCGGATAAGGCTGCCAACGACACTTGTCTTGCCCCGGTCTATTGTTTTGACCAATATACTCAACGTGACTTGAAAAGGTCAGTTCACAACAAATTACTGGAAACGGAAATTAGGGAATGGAAAGAATACCACCACCACTAAACAACGATCAATCCAAATAAAATACGTGCTATCTACATTACATAAAATCCAAAAGAAATAATAGCGAACTGCGACTGGGTCACATTTGTCTAACACATCAACATCTACTGAAAAAGGAATTACCACCGACTTGCCCTAACTGCCAAAATAATATCACCATCAGCCCTTTACTTGGTCCTGGCCTCCTCTCTTCAAGCGAAATATTTAAAAGAATCAATTCGAAACCAAACATTATAGATCTATTAAAAGAACCTACCCAATCTAATATTGTAACTATTTATAAATAAATTACTAAATTTACTTAATATTAAGCTATGATTTCATATTTTTACCAAAGAGACGATAGTATTAAGGCGCTGGTGCTCTTATAACTTATTTATTAATAGTATATTTGTTATATGTTATTGCTAAAAAATAAATAAATAAATAAATAAAATCAATAATATGAATTATGTAAAATAGAAAGTTTAAACATAAACAAAAAAAAATTGCGATATTTATATATTTATCTTTAGGTATATATAATAATACTTAATTCTAATACTACTATTTTATGTATCTATAATATAATAAAAGAAGAAATCCGATTTTTGGAGAACTGGCTTGAACTTCCTAAGGGGCGGTGTCATAGGCAGAACATATACAAAAGTAAAATGTTTCACTCACCGGAAAAGAAGGAAACAGCAAGCTTATGTATGTATATTGATTAGCTGAAAGTTTATGTAGAGCAAATAAATCAGCAGAGTCACTCAAAGTTAATAATTGTTGAACGAAAGAAACAAAAAAAAAGAAATTTTAGCGGTAGTGATGAAGGAAAAGATTAAAAAATAATAACACTTTTCACTCAAAAATTTACTATCTAGAATGAAAAAACTCATTTTTAAATTAAAACTTTGCAAAAATAAAAATTCACTAAGAAATATACAAGGGCTAATGCCAAAAGCTAGAATGATTATATAAATTAAAAGAATGAAATTTATAACTTGTTTTAGTATAAGCACGGGCAGACAACAAGGTTCAGAGTTGCCGGAGCTATTTGTTTCCATGTATAAAGCCTAATACAAGCTAATTGTTTCCATATAGCCTGCAGCTGCAGGCCTGTGTAAGGCCTTATACAAGCTAATTGTTTCCATATAGCCAGCAGAAGCAGTCCTGTATAATGCTTGATACAAGCTATTTGTGCAAATAAATAGCCTGTAGAATGTGCGCAAAATGACTTGCATAACCTCTTCTGTGGTTAATATACAAGCTAGGAAATAACTTGTATATAGCCTACTACAAGCTAAAATGTTAGTTGGGATTGAGAGACAGAATCATCTTAACCATTGTTGCGGATGCCTGGTGCTGGTGCTGTCGTATCTGGGAAAAAAAGAGAAATTAGACAAATTTTTAACCTCACATTACAGTTGATACTTACATACATAGTACCCCCATCAACATTGTGGCATTGCCTTTATCGCTGGTTATTTGACAACGCAAGAAAAATGATTAGGAATTATTACCTTACATATTAATGACACTTAAAACTACGAAGAATGAATATTATGGCTAAACATGCTAAAAATATTATCTTGTACTTACCAAATCAGACATCTTGCTGCTGCTGTTGTTTTCGTTTTGTTTTTGTTTATATAAATATAGACAGACTTACAGCCCGATTCTCTCCAACATCGCTGATACATCACAAGTCTTAAGAAGAGGAGAAATTTATTTTGTGACTTTTTCGGATTCTCTCCCAAAGTCACAACTTGTGAGAGTCATAAAAACAATCAAATTTGTGATCTACTTTAGAGCAGGTCACAACTAACAAATAGTTTGAGTTTTAACATTTCGTTTCAGCTTTCGATATAAAATCTTATGAAAACTTTGTTTGTATATTTCAACCAGAGACCGATCTAGGGGGCAGGCTGGTCATTTGCCCGGGGCAGCAAATTTCAAGGGTGGCAAATTTGAAAATTGAGGACTAAAAATATAGCTATGCCTTCCCAAAATATTTGTACATGTTTCCTTTTAATTAGGTAACAATATCAGTGGAAAATATATAAATCAGAAAGAATATTGATTTTAGCACACAAGTGGGGTGTGTATGGACCGCTTATGGAAAAGTACTCTCAATCTCAACTCTCAAGCAATCGAAGAACACGCAAAACACTTTATTCGTCATCATCATCACTCATCAGAAATAAATATACCTATACATCACCCTACACATTCTCAGTTGCCAGTTCCCACACATAAATATATGCATGGGTCATCCGATCCCACAAACCAAAATGAGAAAAGGTCTCCACGCCTATATGATATATGAAGTTACAAATTTTTGTTCGTTGCATATTCAAGACGAAAAAAATCGTAGATACATACCTAGTCTTTAAAGATAAAACCTAAATACAACGGAACAGAAAAACAAAATATCATCTCATGTCGAATCTCGCTTCTCGCATAGTCTAGGCCGTTCCTGAAAGTGCGTATTGAAGAAACAGAAGAAAGCGGGGAAAACAAAAAACCAGAAAAAGTATCGGAAAAAGAAGATACTCAGACTGGCGAGAGATGATAAATCTACTTCATATGTAGTATATCTACTTCTACTTACCTAATATTTATTTTTCATATATCTGATACGTTAGCAAATTATTTCTTCTCCGTTTTATTTATTCACAATGTACATAGAATGATAGAAATAGTATGGTATTTATCCCCTAAAAAGGAAGCTTCTAGAAATAATATAACAAATCACTGTAGGAATGAATTTAAGACACTAACATATGTATTTGATAATGTCTTTTAAAAAATAAATAACTTATTGAAAATTGGATATTAACCAAAACTAATATAAATAGGTATGTTTGTTATATTTTTTGCATTATGTGTTACAATATTTGCATATTATGTACTTCGTTTTGTCTTGTTTCACTAGACAGACACAGGCAGATATTTTCCAACAATCAGAAATTCAAAAACAAAACAAACGAAACGAAGGGAAAATTGTATCCAATTTTCTTCACACTTATATAATTCTTCTTCACTTATATAAAACTTATAAAAACTCCAAAAAGCCCTTAAGTGTATATCTTTTAAACTACTCAATCGATTTTGATGAATTTAAAAGTCAATGAAAAAGATTATTTAAATCCTATCAGCAGTTTCTGAGAAATTTGTAGTCAAATATGTACCTGCACATAGGTAGGTATTTACTACACACATGACACATACACTTATGTTACTTGATTATTCGCTAAAAAGCACTACCACAATCTGACAAACATATGGATGGGAATATACTATAATTGCAATAATATTACATTCATACGGGTCGGAATGATAACATCCATTTTTCAAAAGCCGGTCAAAAATCGCAGCATCTCTGTAAAAACAATTTTATAGCTTATATTTTCATTGCAAATGGCAGCAAATTAAATGTTTGCCCAGGGCGGCGAAAAGGCTGCCGTTTGCTTCTAACATGAAGCAAACGGCAATGAAACTCTAATTTGAGATGAAAAGTTCAGCAGCGACTACGAGAGAGAAAAAAAATCAGCCATTTAGATCAAATGTAAATCATTTTACATTTTCTTGTTTGAAAATGAATGAAACACTGAAAACGGATTGCCTTTGATAGTTGTTTATTTGTTTAAACAGAAATAAATTCTTCATTAAATATCCAAGCAAATTTCAAGTTTTGTTTTGTTTTTAACATTCAGCTGTTCTAATAAGGCCACTACACAATTGACCTTTAGCCGTTGTGAGTTTCGTTGTGAGTTTTCTTTGACGATTGGAGGAGAAGTCGATAAATGTTATCGAGTCACAATAATCCTCACAAGGAATAGTCACAAGGGCTTGTGACTTGTGATTCGTCACAAGGGGGAGAATCGGGCTGTTAGGGTCGACCGAAGATTCAGCTTCGGCTTCGGTCACATTCGGCTAAAAAAAACATATTCGGCTAAACCTTAGCCTTCGGCCAAAATAGGCCGAAGTTTTGGCCGAAGTCAAAGGTTTATTTTATGGTGAATTTTCTACTTGCTCATCTTCCATTTGAAGAACAGCTAACATATGTTATGACCTTGGGTCATACAAGAAAATAATAAATTATATTTTAACAAAACAACTATTTTTTAATTTAAAAACAAGTAATAAAAAAGTACTCGTAGTTCGGTTAAGCCCCTTACTCTTGTTTTGGTATCATTTTGTAGGAATACATTATGTGTGCAATTTGGTATTATTGTTTATTTTTGAAATAAAATCTATCCGCTTTTTATAACGAATAGCATCAGACGTGGTTTTTTATATAATATCTTTTTAGCTACAAAACTGAGACTTCCTCATCAGGTTATGGGCCCAGATGTGCCAAGTTAAATAGAAATAGTTAAAAACAGAAAGTAGGTTGCTTATTTGTCGATTTTTTTTGTAAAAACCATGGCGGATATTCCAATGGCGGCAATGAAAGGCAACCACAAGAACAAAACCCGAGTCAAGTGCTATGGTTGCGGTGGTTTTGGACACTTCAAGATAGATTGTCCTAAAAAGTATACACGCACGGTAAGTTTGCTATATTTGCATTTTTTTCTGTGCAGGAAGCTGACCAACTGTGGTTCGTTGACTCTGGGGCATCGTCGCACATGGCAAACAGTTCTGTTTGCATGAGAAACTACATACCTTGTTCTTCTATGGTGAAGATGTCATCAATGAAATTCTTTTTGGTGACGTACTACATGTTACAGATATAAGTTTCAATTTATTGTCTATTAGTCAGATTGTGAAGATAGGAAATATAATCAAATTTAATAAAAAGGGCTGTACAAGGTGGCAACAGAATATCAAGTTGATTTTTGACACTGGCAGATGGGCCATCCGGGTGCGGGAGTTATGCGCTCTTTGGACTTGAAAGATAGTGCTAGTGGTGAGGGTTACATTGTACGTTGCGAAGGATAGCAGAGTAAGCATATGTTCAAAACGTCTACAAGTTTCACAACAGATTTTCTCGAGTTGATTCATTCAGATGTTGCAGGTCCGATAGAGAAGCCGTCGCTTGGAGTTGCCAGGTATACCGTTTTATTTTTGGATGATTTTTGTAATTTGTCAATGAAATAAGTTTTTAGTGGGGATGTTGTTTTGGTATTATTTTGTAGAAAAACATTATTTGGGCAATTTCGTATTATTGTTTATTTTTGATATAAAATCTATCCAGACGTGTTTTTTTTTATATATTATCGTTTTAGCTACAAAACAAAAAAAGAAGTGGGTGACAACGGCGCAGTGGATAAAGTGGTTGATTTCTAACTTAGATGTGTGGGTTTGATCGCCACCCTAGGCGCATTCTTTGCTATACCTCCCTTTTTAATTAGATGCCGCCCATGTGTTAAGAATGAGACAGTCAACACTTTTTTTTCAGCTACCCTTAATATGACAACCACAGTGCGAGCTTTAGGAAAATATGGAAGGATTAAAAAGGAGATACCGATGTACATTAGTTTTACAGTTCAGAATATCCAGATGAGGGAAAAAATGGAGCCTTGTAAAGCATTCCACATACGTGTTGTACGACTAAAGATAGAATCTCTGTACTTCGTTCAAGGTTAAGCTGATGAGCATTCCTAGAAGCGCGATTATTGCGGTTGAATTGTTTAAGGGGAGGAGTGCAACTGGCTACTTCGCTAGAACACTGTTTATAAAAATAGCGATAAAATAGCGAAATACATGGAACATTACGACGATGTTCGAGAGATGTAAATGTCTCCACTATAGTTCTATCGCCAATCATTCTTAGAGCTCTATTTTGAAATCTATCTAGAGATTCAAATGAGTTTTGGGAGCTCCTGCCCAGTTATACTCCAGCTTTGGACGAAAGAAGGCCTTATAGATTACAGCTCGATCAGACGGGGAAAAGAATTTCTTGCATTTTTGAAGCAAGCCCAAACACTTTGCAGCGTTTTTGGTGACATCAAATATGTGTTCGTTCCACAGGAGGTGGTCTGTGAATCACATGCTAAGAACTGAAAGCTGATCGGCTTCTTCAATGCAAGTGCCGCTCATGGATACCGGCATGATGGGTGGGTTCTGCTTTAACGACACAAGATAGCACTGAGTTTTTGAACCCTTAAATTCTAAGCGGTTTTTTATTCCCCATTGAACAATGCTGTCAAGATTTGAATTTAATGAGCTTATCATACGCTGCCGTTGTAGTTGTACATCCAGAGAACAAGGAGGTGCATCTGCAAACGAATATGAAAAGCTGAGAGTAGTACCGTCAGCAAAACAATTAAGTGGATTAGAAGTTCCAGATAAGAGATCATTAATAAAAATAAGAAAAAGGGTCGGGGACAATACGGAGCCCTGGGGCACAACCGCATTTAATTTGTGAATATCAGACTTAAAACCGTCCAATACAACTTGTATTGAACGATCCGAAATGTAATTTCTAATCCAACGAAGAAGAGATTGATTACCAATTGCACGCACTTTCGATAAAAGAGCTAATGCCAAACTCTATCGAATGCTTTTAAAATATCAAGCGCAATAACCTTACTTTCTCCAAAACGATGTAAGGATTTGTGCCACTATTCGGTGACATGTACCATCAAGTCACCAGTGGACCTGTTGCTTCGAAAGCCATACTGCCGGTCATTAAGCAGCTTTCGTTCTTCCTTTTTTAGGAATAGGCTGGACAAAGGCTGTTTTCCATCCAAAAGAGAGACCAGTAAGAAAGGACAGATGAAAATGCTCACGCAGTGGTTTTGCCACCGTTGAAGAACACCTCTTCAGGACGATAGGAGGGATACTATCCGGGCCAGCGGATTTGAGTATGTCAAGGTCTTTGAGGACTCTAGCAACTGAACGAGTGCGAAAGAAGATTCGTCCCATAACATCCTTTACGCTCTCAAGGACAGGAGGAGTCATAACACTTTCTGGCAGCGTCGAATAAACAGCGAACTGTGCTGCAAGCAAATTGACTTTTCACGAGAGCTGACAAAAGGGGTGTCACTAAAAAAGAGCGTTGGAACCGAAGACGATGTTTAATTTCGAATATTTTTACAAATGACCAAAAATGTTTACTACCTTTGGGACAATGTAGTAATTTTTGCCTTAGTTGTTGGTTCTTTGAATGTGAACGTTGCAAGTCTTTCTAGCTTGTTTTCCGGTTTTCGTCAGTGCTGTTTGCTTTATAATTCCGGCAACTTACTTCTCTAGCCCTAATTACCTCTTTACAGCTCGAGTCAAACCATGCATTTTCTTTAGGTTTGATAGATTTCACACTATTCCGGATAAATTTTCTCATTCAGTCAATAATTAAATTTGTTATCATATCAGCGCTGGAGTCTACGTCACTATCGAGGAATCATAGTGACCAATTAAAGTTCCTGAAGAAGTTATTGAGACCGTCCCAGTTGGCTTTATCATATTGCCAAACGGTTCTCTTAAGTGACTTTTCTTTAACTGGATGTTGTTGGCATGAGAAACTTGCAGATATGACATAATGGTCTGATGTGCTTAGAGGCGATAATACACTTACAGTCTATTTATTCGGGTCAGAGGTTATAAACAAGTCTAGAGTGTTGGCGATTTAACCTTTAACGTCAGGGATTCGTGTCGGCTCGTCAACAAGCTGGGTTAGGTTGTTTAACTCAGCAAAGACCTCAACATACCTTCCTTCAGGTTTTGTGTGGCTCGAAAAGCGGAGCCAGCTATAATTGTGTACGATTTCAGTGCGAGGATAATGGGAAACAATTCTTTGAATGGAGTCGGACAGACCATCAAATTCGATTAAAGCTGAATCTCAGTCCAAATTTGGGCTCCGATAAATAAAACAAGTGTGTATGATGTGCTTATTTACCGAGAATTTTAACCACATGAAATTAAAATTTGTGTTTGAGCACAAACCATATTGTGGTTGAAGTTAGTAGGTACGCAACATCATTTCTAATGTAAACGGCGAGACCGTGGTGGGAAAAGAATAATGGCACTAAGTTATACCCAAACAAATTAAATTCAGTTTGGTCAGAATTTTCACCTTTGTGGGTCTCACTCAGTGCCAAAACATCTGGCCTATTTTTACCAGGGTGGACATACGCGGCACAAAATTTTTTTCTAAGTCCACGAATGTGGACTACAAAAAACCCAAGTCAAACAATTATCTAAACTGAATGTTTGTTCGAGTTCCCAATTTGATCTTTTCAATAACAATTTTTCACTAGTGGTATGCCTTAGTGACAAACTTTCATTAAGCCGCCCCTAGTTAACAAGAATAAATCAGACAGTTATCCATCCGACATCACATAAACCTAATCGATGCATGCACTGTGTGTAAGCTCCACACAGTACCCACAACGATCTAGCTTGATCTAACTGTGATATGTTATGGGGAAATGAAAGTGGGACTTACTCGGTGCCATGTGTTGTTTTGTTTTGTCTTTCTTTTTGTTTTTGTTTGGATGTAATGAAAAATTAGCTAATGTAGCAGGTATATAATTTATGCCCAGCACAACCACTGAATTTAGTTGCTTCGGCGGCGGCGCGATGGATTTATTTTCTTATTTATTGATTTTAATTTATAATTTTTTTTTTTTATTGAGACGGAGTTGGAGGTAAGAAGTATTGGTTGTGTTATTGTTTTAATTGCAGGGAGTGGGGGAAATTACACGACACTGTGCACACGAGACAAACACATTTCCGTTTGACACAGATTGTGACACACGTCCGTACACGATGGTAGGCTGTCGATACTCTAATATTGGTTCTCAAATCCACTGTGTAAAACTAGTGCCGTGCAATTCAGGTTGCATTTAAAAGACCTTAGGTCTTACAGGCATATAGTTAAATTTAAAAAAAAAAGAAAAAAAGAGACGCCATCAAGTATATAATGTAGACTATAAATATGCACATGTTAAATTGTATCTCTTTCTTATTGCAGTAAATTCAGATAGTAATTTAATATTGCAGTGGTGTCTAAGCAGCATAATTGTCCTTGCTCTCAACAATATGCTTTTTTTTTCAGAGAACCTATCCTTTTAAGGAATGCTTATGTATAAGAATATTGGGCTTCTAGCCCATACATTTAAATATTTATCTCCTCCTCCTACTAGTGTTCCAGTGAACAACATTTAATGAGCTATTTGTTGTTTGGTTTTGAACAATTTCAATAAAATATTAAATTAATACCAATTATCTTAATTTGTTTTTATTTTTGAAAAGTTAATTTATGCCGTTAGATTGTTTATTGCATAGAGAAAGTATACTACATAGAGGCATGACTTCGGCGCGTTTCGTTCTCTTTCATCCTAAAAATTAAATTGAGAGCAAAATGCCAGTTTTGAAAAACATGTATTATGTCGACCTCGTTTCAATAAATATGATTCGCTACTTAAACCAATATATACTTTTTTGCTTTGAAAAGAATTACGGATCTGATCACTCTCTAATCACTTTGTGTGTTGCTTGGCAAATCTAAAAAAAAAATCTTCAATTCGTTAATACATCCATATTTCGTTTTTATTTGCTGATACCGCCGCGGGGAAATTCCTAAATCCACTTGCACTTTTTTAATATTTGTTTCCAAGCTGTTTATAACAATATTTTTATTTTTGCAATATTAATTTACTTTTTCTGTACACTGCCACAAAATAAAAATTAATTGACAGCAAAACAATTGAGAAACTTCAAAACAAATATTGTAGTATGTGTAAGAATCTGTGTACAAATCCTTTTTGAATCCGTCTCCAAAAAGAGATTCAATACGGATCTGTTTTACAGAAAAAAATTGGTTTTAATTTGAAACGAATCTGATTTTCAGAAAAAAATTGACGGCGGATCGACGGCAGATCAATGTTTTTATTGAAACGAAACCGACATTAGTAGGCCGTGCATTTTAAATGGGACAGACCATCAACATTGTATAGGAAATTCGGGCATATGCTCAAATTTGGTGCATACGTGCGCTCAGATATTCAAAAGTGATCTCAGTTAAATTTAGAAATTGAAAAATGAATTGCTTTTTAGATAAATTGTATTTTTAAATGCTTTTGGCAATTAAAAATGTGTTAATAAAAGCATTTTGATGATTCTAGCTTACAAATTTAGCAATATTTATTAACATTATGTTCAAAACGAAGAAAATCCAATCAAAAATTAGAAGCAAACTCTATCATATGCATGCGTATGTGCATTAATTCTACCACTAGAAAAGACCAGTTTACTCAATTCGAGCTGAGTATTTTAACAAAAAAAATAGATATTAAATTTCAAAACAAATATCGGACGTGGGTAAGTTTTATTTTTTTGCCACGTATTTTCGTATTTCTGTAATTTAATTATACACAACGGTTTTACTATTAAATTATTTTAATAAAAAAAAGATATTAAATTTCAAAACAAATATCGGACATGGGCGAGTTTTATTTTGTTTATCACGCATTTTCGTATTTCTGTAATTTAATTATATACAACATTCTAACTATTAAATTATTTGTTTCTATTTTATTTCAGCCAATGTCATTACGGGCGGTAAAAAGGGCAGACACAGCATGAAATTTTGTGAAAGTAGACGAACGCAAGTCAATAATTTTTTAATCCCGTCACTTTAATGTTGCCAGCTTCGATGATACTACACATAAGTCAGAAGTCACAC